>JAJOOE010059196.1:0-29625 GCA_036250405.1 Solanum raphanifolium
GCCTCAAGATTTCCTTGTTAATTCAATTTCATAAAAAAGATTTTCTTTCTTAAACAAAAAGCATTTGACTTGGCCAGCTATTTTGAAGATAACAAATTGTGCATATTTCATTCAAACTCCTTTTTTCTCGCTAAAAAATCAAGTTTAAATTAATGGTTGTTTCATTTCATTCTTTTAGATCTTTCTATATGAAGTTAGTATATTTTAAGGTTTTTATACTTTAATCTTTTTAGGTTACTTTGCCATGATTTAATTAATACTGATTTTTTCTTAGCTTTTAATGGTTATTTTATTTTTTCTCTAATTAACCTAAGTTTGGCCGGTTAATAGTTTTAAAACTAATCTTAAAGGATGCCTTACCCCTTCCCTTTAGGATCAATTAGAACTCTTACCTAGAATCACATAAGTTAGTAGACCTTAATTGAAGTCATTTTAGTATTACTTAGTTAATAATTTAGGTATCCTAATTTACCTTAAAAATAATTAGGTGGCGACTTCTTAAGTTAATTAATTTGGAAATCACCAATATGTTGTACACTAATTTGACCTTGGTTAAAATGGGGTATAACAGCTTGGCGACTTCACTGGGGAATTTAGGTTCTAAACCATAACAAACTTAGGTTAATAATTAAGTTTTTAACACTTGCTTGTTTCATTTTTGTTGTTTGTTTTATTTTAAATGCCTAAATGCTTTACTTATCATGCTTATATGATATAAACTGCTTATTTGTTACTGTTTTATATAAATTGTTTATTTGCTACTCTTCATATAAATTGTCATTCCGATCATAATTCCTCCAATTCTGGAAAACTCACACTATCACACGTACACGCGAGGTGTGTTTTGCGCACCCGCAAATTTCTTTCAAAATCCCAAATTTAGGAGAGTTGGCATATGCGCGGGGTGTCCGGATCTTTTTCCGTGTGACCGCGTAGCCTTCTCACTCGAGTTGTCCACTCGGGAACCTTGTGTCTAGTAAGCCAAATCTTAGAAAACATAAGATAGAGCTAAACCACCCCTTAATTTAAGTCATGCATGCATTCACCTTAGGTGGATCGATCCCGGGTATCGAATCCACATTTTAGAAATCCACCTTTATTGTCGAAGGGTTTCACGACCCAACGACCAACAAGCATGTTTTGTGCAACGTGATAATGATAGACAGATCCAAGCCTAATTTTGACATAGCGAGTTTGGAAATTATGTGTTCATTTTATTTTGATTTGTAATGTAGGATGAGTTCAGTCCCCCAAGTGCCCAAAGTTAGGATGGTCGAGGGTTTCCCGCAAAAATTGAGGACATGGTGGGAAAATTTCACTCCAACTGAGAAATTAGCGATTACAAGAAGGTTGGGGTGCCTCCCTCTGCTATTCAAAATCACCCCCGACAAACATGTGATTAGAGCACTAATTCAGTTTTGGGATCCAGAACGTGTTGTGTTCGCCTTCAAAGATTTTGAACTCACACCTACATTGGAAGAAATCCTCTATTTCACCAGTTTGAAGTATCAAAGAATGGGTCAAATTATTCCACACAGTCAATCAGGGAAGAAATTCCTTCGCTACTTAGGGTTGAAAAATGAAAAGAAACTTCGGTGCTTCGAAAATAATTGGGTTTCTTTGGACTACCTATATGAGAGGTATGGACGCTCGGATAGTTACAAGATGTTTAGGAAAGAATTCTCTTGTACTCAAGTTCATTGGCAAGTTAGACGTCCTATTGCATTTGCTGTGGCTTTACTAGGGACTTTGGTATTCCCACGAGAACACGGATGCATTAGCACTTGCATATGTTCTGTGGCTCGAGTACTTTTTGAGGGAGTAGATGGCGAAGAACTCACTGTGGTTCCCATGATTTTAGCAGAAATATTTCGAGCTCTTGGGAAATGTAAAAGAGGGGAATCAAACTTCTTTGAAGGTTGCAATCTTCTTTTACAAATGTGGGCAATGGAACATTTTCACCAACGTAAAAACATGGATGACATAAAGTTATCCCTAACTATGTTCTTACAAATATTCACACCAGTTTTGAAACGTTTCTAACACAAGTGAAACAAATCTTACAAGTTAAGCTCAAATACAACAATCAAGAACAACAACAGTTACATAAATCTCTCTTTCAGTTGATCAGGTCCTTGATGTATGTGTTCTTGTGCTTGAGTTCTTCCTTGAAGATGGCTTTGTCTTTTTAAGCTTGTGCATTTAGTTTTCCAAATCTTGAGTTTGTGTTTTCGAGATGAGGCTGATCAGAAGAAAGAAAATTATGACATCCATGTTTTTACGTTGGTGAAAATGTTCCATTGCCCACATCTGTAAAAGAAGATTGCAACCTTCAAAGAAGTTTGATTCCCCTCTTTTACATTTCCCAAGGGCAAAGACAAGAGGACAAATCTAATTGAAGAGGCTGATCAGAAGAAAGAAAATTATGACAAGGCTACCAACTCAAGTGAAGTGTGTTGCAAGTGTGATCTACCAAGTCACTCCATTGGAAACTGTCCTATGCACAAAGCTGACCATAGGAATTTGTCAAGACTGAAGAAGGTAAAAACAAAGAAGGGGGCCAGGTCCGTGACAAGCTAAGTCGAAGAGAAGCCTTTTTCCAGGTAGTGAAGAAGGATATGGCTGCATGGGAAAATTCCTCAAGTGATTCAAATGATTCGGAGCACTCTAATGATGCTCTCATGGCAAAATCAGATGAAGAAGATGCTGATGAAAAGGTAACTCTATCACACTTCAAGCAAAACTTGAATACCTTTTCTACCAGTAAATTGAGAAAGCTAGTTGTTGTACTACTTTATTTGATAAGTGAGCTAACAACTGAGAATGATCTCGTGAACAATAGTCTAGATATCTCTCAAGATGGAAAAATTGCTTTAGTTGCCCAAATATCTGATATTGAAAATCAAATGGTTGTTCTAGAAGCAGAAAATCTAGAACTGAAGTAAAATATGAAAGGGGTAACTAATACAGTTTTTAAAGGAAAGAACGAGGCAAGCAGCTTGCAGCTGGAGCTTGAAAGTAAGCTACACACTGCTGAAATGAAGATGAAATTAGCTTTAGAAAGAAATCTTGAGCTGGAGAGGGACTTGGTTCGTGTAAAAGAGGAACTTGAAAAATCCCCCAAATGGACCAATTCCTCTAAGATACTTACAAATCTGATTGGTTAAGGCAACAACAGTAGAAGAGGGCTGGGTTGTGAGAAGATAGATACCTTATACAATCCTCACAACAAATCTATTTCTGATGTTGATAATTTGTTGTGTGTGCATTGTGGTCGAGATGGACATCTTAAGAGAGATTGTCCTGTCTTGAAAGAATATGAAGGAAGTTCGTCAAACTATTCCAAATAGAGGAATAGACTGAAGAAGGGACCTGGTCCTGCTTATGGTCCCGAGTTGAAGAAAGCAGCTTGCCTTATTGGACAAAAGATTTTCTTATCACTCTGTTATCTGCTTACTGGGAACTCCATCTCAAATGGGTTCCCAAGGCTAACAAGTGATTTGCTATGCAAGTGAGAGGAGGTAGCATGAGTCACTGTGGTTTATGAATAAGTGGATGCTCAAAGCACATGACTGTGAAAATTACAAAACTTCCTCTCTCTCAAGACACTTCAAGGTGGAGGTGTCTCAATTGGCGATGGCAAGAAAGGGTATATTGTTTTAGGGCAGATATGTTTTGGAAATCTATGGAACACACTATTGAGGATGTGTACTATGTCAATGGTTGAAGTACAATCTTTTAAGTGTTTCGCAGATTTGTGATGAATGAAATAAGGTTAAGTTCTTATCAGAAAGAACGTGTGGTCACAAACTTTCTCTCTCGGGCGATGATCTTGATAGAAAAGAGATGCAAGAACATGTATATTGCTGATCTGATTACTGCTTGTTGTGACAGTCTCACTTGCCTTAGTGCTCAAAGTAAGAATGTTGAGGTATGACATGAGAGACGTGCTCTAGTGAATGTTTCTCTACATCACAAAGTTGTATCACGGGACCTAGTCTATAGTCTGCACAAAATAAAATTTGCAAATGACAAAGGTTGTGACGCTGGTATTAAAGAGAAGCAGATCAGACCATCCTTCAAGTGGAATAAGCAAGATTTTAATCTTCCAAAGAACTTTCGGCTGAAGTGGTGAATACTACATGTTCTGTGACCAAAAGGATGATATTGAGAAATTTGATCTCAATATTGATGAAAGAATAGTTGTAGTATACTCTTCCTCCAGCAAGGCTTATTGGCTATATAAAAAGGGTGGTCATGTGATTTTTGATGAGTCTGGAAGAGTTGAGAAGTTGCAAAAGAAAGATGATTCTGAGATGGAAGGGTTGCTTCAGATTTAGAGAGACGGTCTAAATAGTGAGCTTGTTGAAGAACATCCTCGTCATGAATCCAGCAATCTCAAGAAAGCTAATGCAGATGATGAACCTGATGAGGGACCCAGTCCATTAGACAATGCTGAACAAAGATGGTGCATTTCAAACTGATAATGCGAATTCTGATGGTGAGAATGAAGAAGCTGATCAAGCTCAGTTTGAAAGAAGCAAAGTATGAAACTTGGTTCTCCAATAGGCTGATAGGTTATCAAAATTCCTCTTCAACAATGGTTTCAAAAGAGGTAAAATTGACAAAACCCCTTTTTGAAATCACAAGGAAATGAATTGTTGATTACTCAAGTACATATTGATGATGTCATCTTTGAAGAAACCTTTGAGGTGTTGTGTGAAGAGTTTGCTGCACTCATGAATGGTGAGTTTTTAAGTAACCATAATGGAAGAATTAAATTTCTTCTTGGAGCTGTTGATCAAGAAAACCTCTAAAGGTACCCTCGGGTGTCAATAAAAGTACATTAAGAAGCTGCTCAAATGGCTTAACATACTTGAAGTCAAGATAATGTTAAAGATGGGTAATGTCATAATGAAGTTGTGCAACATGAAAGATCAAGTGGCTGACATCTTCACTAAAGCCCTAAGCAAGGATCAATTGTATACTCTTATAGGAACTTAGCTACAGGGAAGAAGATAGCACAACGTTCAGGGCAACTGATGTCTGATCAAAGACAGGGACCTGGTACCAGTTCAGAGAAGCTGCTGAAAAGATTTCATGTTATGGGTGCCTAGACAATTCATATTCTCATGGGAACTAACTTGAAGTTGGATATTGATGAACATGGTTCAGAGACCCCATTCTTATACAAAGGAATCACATTTGAGGGCTGGTAAGAGAATTCGATGACACTGGAAGAAAACAAGGACCTGGTTCTATTCTGTCCATCCTGATACTTTTTTTTATTTGGAGGAACATGTGATGATGATTATGTTGGGTATCGAGTTGATAGAAAGAGTACCTCAGGAGTGTTACGTTATAGACTGATCTCTCACTCATGGGGAACTAAAAGGCAAGATTCAGTTGCTCTTTCAACAACCGAGGTAGAGAATGTGGCAAGTGCAGCTTGATGTGCTCAACTTTTGTGGATCAAGCAGCATCTTGAAGCTCTTAGAAGACCTGGCTGAGATAATCAAATTGATGTTGGGAATGCTGAAACCTTCCTGAATGGATCCTGCCTGAAGCAATCAACTCTCTCATGACTATGCAAAGGGAGCAAGTATCCTTGTTTTTCAGTTATGTATGTTTTAGCAAGTTCAGTCGTATACCTTTTGTAGGTATACACACATGGCAAAAGGGCTGAAGCAAAAAGGAGGTCAGGACAGATCTAGGCAATCACATTCAAACTAAGAGAGGGACCTGATCCGTTCTCGAAGGTTAGCACTCTTAACATTGCAGTTTGAATTATGCATGTGAACCGTTGCAATTGCCACATGTCTGTCATTCAGGTATCTGACTGTTGTCCCATCTTTTGAAGACCAAAATGACACTTTCTTCCATATAATACACCATTTCATTTCCTTTATACTCCATATTTCCTTTTAAATCCCCTTCCAAAATCAGAAATTTTTAAAACCCTCTTTTCTCCTCTCTCAAAAACACTTTAAATAGTTAAACCCTTTTGTTCTTACTGGAGAATTTTTTGATGAAGATGTTTTTAAGTGTGAAGAGGGACCAGGTCCACCAAGCAAAATGAAGAAGTGGAAAAGATGATGTTCAAAAAGGGAGAACTTGATATTTTGAGAACTCAAAGTATTCTAATTAGGAGGGTGTTTGATTAAAAAAAAATTGAAAAAAAAATGAAATGAAATTTTCTTTTTGGTTCCTCAATTATTGATCTATTCATCTCGGAGGCCTTGAGTAAGTTTGATCTTACCAATCTTTCTGTTATGAGAAACTCAGGCAGTGTTGGAAGTTAAGACAGTTGCTCTTGCTAACAGGGATACTAAAATGGTTTCCCTAAAGGCTCAACTTCTGAAACAGCACTATCAGAGGGACCAGGTAAAAAAAAATGGCAGCCCTGAAGGTTCAACATGAAGCCTGGGCAGCAAAGCATGCTGAACTTAAAAGAAGATTATGAAAAATCATGCTAAGGGATATGATCCACTAATTCTAGTGTTCAAATCTCTTGCTTTTACGTTATCTCCTCTCTTCCTAAACTCCGGTGTCAGTCCGCGTTTTCTATCGAAATTCAATGGGCATTGTCTTGATTCTCATTCGTAATAATATGTGCAATGCTTTGATTTCTGATCTTTTATTTATGAATGACAAATGACTTGTTTCTACTGACTTGTCTCATTACTTTATGCATATTTACTCATGCTCGGTGTTGCCCAGTGGCCATGAATTTGCTTGAACTGCATTTTTGTCAACTTGGTTTACTGCTTTAACCCTTTTTTATGATGTCAAAAGGGGTAAAATTGCTAAGGTATGAGATCAATGATTTAGCTACTTGAAGAGGACATGACCATGCCGATAGGGTGAATCAATGCTAGCTACTTGAAGAAGACATGGTCATGCCGATATGGAGAAGAAGTTGAACAAGTTTGTCATCATCAAAAAGGGGGAAAATGATATTTTGATGTTTTGATGATTTGACAAACTTCAAGGATGATGAAACTCTATTTACCCGAAGAGTTCTTGTTGATAGGGGGAACTGGTAAATAAGTCTGTTATCATCAAAAAAGGGGAAAATGTTAGTTCAAAACTGATAAAAAGTTTTGATGATTTAACGAACTTAGGGATCTAACAAGGAACCAGATCCTTGTTATTGGTACTGCTGATAGTGAAATGAATGAATAACCTCAGTGTGAGGAATATTTGTGTGTCATCATCAAAAAGGGGGGAAATGTTATATTCTAGGTGTTTTGATGATCCTCACAAATGCAGGGACCTGGTCCTTGGAAGAGTGCTCTCGTCCAGATCCAAATGGGGTACAACTGTAAAGCTATCACGTCAGGTGGTAGGTGAAAAGTGCAGTGTACTGCATCAATAGGAAGAGCGATGAGATTGTCTATTTAAGTGGCTCACAAATGCAGGGACCTAGTCCTAGGCAGAGTTCTCTCCATCAGATGCATAATGGGGTACAACTATAAAGTTGTCCTATCAGTGGTTGGTGAGGCGCCAGCGTACTAAACCAATCAGAATGGACGAGGGTGTTTGTCCACTGGGTAATAACTCTTTATGGTTGATATTTTCAACATTACAAACACCATATTAAATTCATTCATTCGAAGGAGGAAGTCAGCTAGCAAGCCTTTCAAGAACTCATAAGGAATATTGCAAGGGACTTGGTCCCTGCAAGATTGCTTACATGAAAAGGTGATAAGACAACTGTCAGAAAAGTTGCCACTTCTGATATGGTAGGTGCACAACTTTTCTAAACAACAGGTTCTCAGCTAATGAGCTGTCTCAACGAGTTTGTGTTGATTTTCTATAGTCTCCTCTCGAAAACACAAACTCAAGATTTGGCAAACTAAATACACAAGCTTAAAAAGATAGAGCCATCTTCAAGGAAGAACTCAAGCACAAGAACACATACATCAAGGATCTAATCAACTGAAGGAGAGCTTTCCATATCTGTTGTTATTCTTAATTGTTTGTATTTGACCTTAACTTGTAGGATTCGTTTCACTTGTGTTAGAAACGTTTCAACACTAGTGTGAATCTTTGTAAGAACATAGTTAGGGGTAACTTTGTGTCTTACTTTAAAAGTCTATATTAATAAGTTAGGATTAATATAGTGGGCAATGCAGTCATTGCTTAGGCTCGTTTAAGTAATAGTTGTATTACTTAGTTTAGAGATTAGGAGGTTAATCTCTATGTGTGGTTATAAACTGGTTTTTACTGTTGCTTTGAGAAGATTAGTGAAAACAATTTGAAAAGTCCTGTGTGACAGGTCGTGGTTTTGCTCCCTTGAACAAGGAGGTTTCCACGTAAATCTCTTATGCCTATTTTACTTTGTGCTATTTATTTTCCGCACATTTACTTCTGCACTGTTATTCTGTCGAGGGACCTGGTCCCAAGATCACTGGTGGGCGCATACATCTCAACAACATCAAATACATGAAATTACATGAATCAAAGCACAACTGCTAACATGAATAAATTAACCATGTCACGGATTACAACAACTCGAAGCAGCTAAACTACGCTTTCAGTTTAATATGGAGACAAGTTCAACTAAAATGAAGTAGGGAGTGTGCTGAGTATTTAAGAGTAATAACGAACCAAAGGAAGATCGTGCTCATAAGAAAAGAGATCGATTTGGACGAAGCTTATTGCCATGGCATCGAGAGAACTGAACTAAGCAGGCATGGAAGGATGTGAAACGCAAGATCACACCTAATTACACTATGCTAGGTTAGTGTAATGTCGAGGCCACAATAAATCCAAACACACAAAGAAATAGACAAGATTACATTTGTACGATATAGAATATGCCAAATAGTATTCATATCGCAACTCTAGAAACAAATTTTATTAAGCTAACATAGAATAGATTTAAGCAAAATAAAGGCAGATTTGAGCTTAATCTCGAATGAGATGTGCCAACAATTTAACAAAGAACGACCTAACCAATCTTTAATATGGAATATTCAAATGAATCAGATACATAAATGAAAGAAATAATTTTCATATCAAAATTCTCAATAGATTGAAGACAATATAAAAGCTACATTGATAGACAGAAAGAAAATGCTAAAGAAGAATTAAGCCTGAATTCAATCCATAATAAAAAAAAATAGAAACTATTAATGGAAAACAACGACTGGAAAGGAGTTTTACCTTCCTCAGAGCAATGAAACTAGGACGGCGAGCTTGATCGTGAAGCCTTTTCACCACTATGAGCTTAACTCGAGCAAGCAAAGAATCAATACAAAAGAAAAACTAGCTCTCGATTTTTCATCCTTTTGATGTAAAAAAAACTCTATTTTTAGAGGGTAAAAATCTGAATTTTTGGCCAAAATTATCCTTTAACTATACCCCAAACTTAAACTACATCCTTAAAGTATCATTCTTAGCAGAAAACATCCTTCAAGTATTTAAAAGTGAACAATTTTCATCCTTATACTTGAATTTATCAAAAAACTAACGGATCCCACAAAAATCAAGTCATCCCTTTGTAATTATTATTCTTAGATACGCCAAAAATACAATCGTAAACTTTATCTATAATTTAGTTTAGCATTATACAAAATCTTTTAATTTAACAGTTTTTTTTCATTTATTTTTCATGTAATTTGATATTAAAAATATTATTAGTTGAACTATGTTTCTTCTCAATTGAATATGTTACAAGCGACGTTTGTTGGAGACTTTCGTGTGGGGTCCAGCCCCATTATTGACTTCAACAATTGTTGCATGCAATTGTCAATGATTGACAAAGTTGGCAAGTTTGCAGTGGTAGCAAATGTTGAGAAACACAACAATTAAAAACTTTCGGTGGCACAACTTTGACATATTGTGGATGGTGTTGAAATTTGCAGTTGCAAATTTCTTCTATAAAAGGAGCTCATTTGCAAGACACACCAATTCATAGAGAAAGAAAAATATAGAGATTTGTGAAATATCCATAGACTATACAAGAAAATATCCTATGAAGAAAAATAGAGTGTGAGCGATATTTTTAGTAAGGTGGAAAATCAAAAGAATGTTATTCCTTTTGAGTGTGTAGTAGTCACTTTGAGTATTGTATTCGTTACTACACAGTGTAAAATTCTTTACTATAGTGATATCAGTTGCTCCCCTTGGCCCGTGGTTTTTCCCTTATTTAGAAGGGTTTTCAGGTAAAATTCTTGGTGTCATTATTTTCCTATTTTATTTCTATCATTTGACCATATATATTTTTGTGTTAGTCCACATTTTCCCAACAAACTAGTATCAGAGCCAAGGTTTTATCTTAGTATGCTTTGTGGTTGCAGTACAGTCTGAACTTTCACATCATAAAAGATTTACTTTGGTTTGTAATAACTTTTTTTTTAAAAATAATGTAAGCCAACACAAGTAGAATGGTTACTTTGAATGGTGTTAATTATTCCATTTGGAAGGGGAAATGGAATATCTGTTTTATGTCAAAAAATTTTACAAACCAGTCTTTACCATAGTAAAGCTTGCTAATAAAACAGATGAAGAGTGGAATTTGTTGCACAGATAGGTCTGTGGATCATTAGGCAATGGGTTGACGATAATGTGTTGAACCATATTTTTGGAGAGACGCATACCCGAATTCTATGGGAGCATCTTGAAAGTTTGTATGCGCGAAAAACTGGCAACAACAAAATATTCTTAATAAAGCAGATATTGAGTTTAAAGTATCATGATAGTTCTCCGATGACAGACCATCTGAATAATTTTCAGGGGATCATGAACCAATTATCTGCTATGGGCATCAAATTTGATGAAGAAATTCAAGACTTGCTTCTACTTGGTTCCCTACTAGACTCTTGGGAAACATTTAGAACTTCATTGTCAAATTTTGCTCCAGATGGTGTGATATCTATGGATCCTACCAAGAGTAGTGTCTTGAACAAAGATATGAGAAGAAAAGCTCAAGGTTCTTCTTCGTCGGATGTCGTGATAACTGGCTCCAAGGGAAGAAATAAAACTCGTGGTTCTCAGAATAGAGAACAAAATAGGAGCAAGTCCAGAGGTAGACTTAAGGATATTGAGTGCTATTATTGTGGCATGAAAGGTCACACAAAGAAGTTCTGCAGGAAGTTGAAGAGGGAGAACAAAAAAACAAAGAGGAAACTAAAGGATGGCAATGAAAATTGCCTAGCCACTGTAACCACCGAAGATCTTGTTACCGTCCTTGACGAGGATATGATAAATATTGCTTGTGATGAGTCAAGTTGGGTTGTGGACACTGGTGCCGCATCTCACATGACATCAAAGAAGGATTTTTTCTCTTCGTATACTCCTGGTGATTTTGGAACCTTGAGTATGGGTAATGGGACTATTTCTAAGGTGGTTGGTATTGATACAATTTGTTTGAAACTAGTGTTAGAACTAGACTAGTTTTGAACAATGTGAAACATGCTCCTGATGTTTGTCTACACCTGATTTCTGTTGGTGTTTTGGATGATGAAGAATATGTTAGTACCAACGGTGATGGGAAATGGAAACTCATTAAGGGTTCCTTGGTTGTGGCTCGTGGTAACAAACGTCATGGCCTATATTGGACTACGACCTCTGCTTGTGTTGATATGGTGAATGCACTTCAGAGCGATAAATCTTTAACGTTATGGCAGAAGAGGCTTAACCACATCAGCAAGAAAGGACTTAATGTTCTAGCCAAGAAGAAATTATTGTCAAATTTTAAAAGTGCTAAATTAGAAAAGTGTGAGCACTGCTTGGCTGGTAAACAAAATAGAGTTTCCTTTAAGTCCTACCCTCCTTCGAGAAAGACAGAGTTGCTTGAGTTGGTGCACTCTGATTTATGTGGTCCAATGAAGATAAGGACATTGGGTGGTGCACTCTACTTTGTAACTTTTGTTGACGACTGCTCGAGAAAACTTAGGGTCTATGTCTTAAAGACTAAAGACCAAGTGTTAGGTGTCTTCAAGCAAATTCAAGCTTCAGTTGAAAGAAAAACTGAAAAGAAACTGAAATGTATTCGTACTGATATTGGTGGTGAATATTGTGGACCATTTGATGAATACTACAAGCATCAAGGCATTAAACACCAGAAGACTCCTCCTAAGACTCCTTAGCATAATAGTTTGGCTGAGAGGATGAACAAGACCTTGATGGAAAGAGTTAGATGTTTTCTTTCTGAAGCAGAGTTGTCGAACTCATTTTAGGGTGAGGCTTTATGGACAGCTGCACATGTTATTAATCTATCTCCTAATGTTGCTTTGCAAAGTGATGTACCAAATAGAGTTTGGTATGGAAAAGATGTTTCATATGACCATTTGAGAGTATTTGGTTGCAAAACTATTGTACATGCACCGAAAGATGAGAGATCAAAGTTAGATGCCAAGACAAGGCAATGCATCTTCATTGGATATGGCTGTGATGAATTTGGTTATAGGCTATATGATCCAATTGAAAAGAAACTTGTGAGAAGCCGTGATATTATTTTTATGGAGAATCAAACAATTGAAGATATTGACAAAGTGGAGAAGCTAGAATCTTCAAGTTTTGATGGCATAGTTCATCTAGATAAAGTTCCTCACATAAGTGTGCATGATGTTGTTGGGCTTGATAATCATGGTGACGCCCAGAATCATGTATCGAATCAACACATTGATGTTGATAATAACAGTGATGCTGTTATTGATGATCCTCTTGCTCATGAAGTTGTGTACGAATAAAATATCCCGCTTAGGAGGTCCACAAGACAGCGGGTTCCTTCCTCTCGTTATTCACCCAATAAGTATGTGTTACTCACTGATGGGGGAGAACCTGAATGTTATGAGGAGCCCATGGAAGATGAGCACAAGGATCAATCTTCGGTGGGTCACCATTACTTGACTTAGAAAGACGAACATCTGGGCAAGGGAAAGCGTAGTGCGCCTGGTGCAAATGGCTTTTGAAGCCATGCAAGATGAGATGAAGTCTTTGCATGAGAACCACACTCATGAGTTAGTAAAATTGCCCAAAGGTATGAGAGCTTTGAAGAACAAGTGGGTGTTCAAAGTTAAAGTTGGAGAACACAATTGAAGCCTAGGTACAAAGCTAGATTGGTTGTTAAGGGATTTGTTCAAAGGAAGGGAATTGACTTTGACGAAATATTTTCTCCTGTTGTGAAAATGTCCTCGATTTGTACAGTTGTAGGTTTGGCTGCTAATCTTAATTTAGAGATTGAGCAGATGGATGTGAAGATGACTTTCCTTCACGGTGACCTAGAAGAAGAGATTTATATTGAACAACTTAAGGGCTTCAAAGTAGATGGTAAAGAAAATTTTGTGTGCAAACTCAGAAAGAGTGTCTATGGCCTAAAGCAAGCTCCTAGACAGTGGTACAAGAAGTTTGAATATGTTATGGGGTAGCAAGGCTATAAGAAGACTTTATAAGATCATTGTGTACTTGTACAAAAAAATTCTGACGATGATTTTATCATCCTTTTGTTGTATGTGGATGATATGTTGATTGTGGGCAGTAATACTTCCAAGATTGACGAGTTGAAGAAAGAGTTGTGTAAGTCTTTTTCTATGAAAGACTTAGGTCATGCCAAACAAATTTTAGGCATGAGAATTACTTGTCTCAGAGATGAAAGGAAGATTTATTTGTCACGGATGATGTACATTGAACGTGTACTAGAGCGCTTCAATATGAAGAATGCTAAGTCTATTAGAACACCTCTTGCTAGTCATATGAAGTTGAGCAATAAGATGTGTCCTACAACTAGGGAGGAAAAAGACAGAATGGCCAAATTTCAATATTCCTCCATCGTCGGAAGTCTAATGTATGCAATGGTATACACTAGACCTGATATTGCTCATGCAGTTGGGGTTGTCAGCAGATTTCTCAACAATCCGAGAAAAGAGCATTGGGAAGCTGTGAAGTGGATACTCAGGTATCTTAGAGGAAGCTCAGATGATTGCTTGTGTTTTGGAGCATCAGATCCAATCTTGAAGGGCTATACAGATGATGATATGGCAGGTGACCTTGATAACAGAAAATCCACTACTAGATATTTGTTTCCTTTTTAGGGGGAGCTATATCATGGCAGTCGAAGTAGCAGAAGTGTGTTGCACTATCTACAACTGAAGCTGAGTATATTGCGGCTACTGAAGTCGGTAAAGAGATGATATGGCTAAAGCGATTTCTTCAAGAGCTTGGTTTGCATCAGATGGAATATATTGTCTATTGTGATAGCCAGAGTGCAACAGACTTGAGCAAGAACTCCATGTACCATGCAAGGACAAAACACATCGACGTCAGATATCATTGGATTCGTGAGCAACTGGAGAGTGAATCACTTCACATTAAAAAGATTCACACAAGTGAAAATCCTGCGAATATGTTGACTAAGGTGATACCGAAAGACAAGTTCGAGTTATGCAAATAACTTGTGGGTATGAGCTCTCTCTATAGAAGATGAAGATACCTCCTTCCAGTGAATGGGACTAGATAGGGAGATTTGTGGGGTCCAGCCCCATTATGGACTTCAATAATTGCTGCATGCAATTGTCAATAGTTGGCAAGGTTGACAAATTTGTTGTAGCAGCAAATGTTGAGAAACACAACAATTAAAAACTTTTGGTGGCACAAATTTGACATATTGTGGATGGTGTTGAAATTTGCAGTTGCAAATTTCTTCTATAAAAGGAGCTCATTAGCAAGACACAACAATTCACAGAGAAAGAAAAATATAGAGAGCTGTGAGGTTTCCATAGACTATATAAGAAAATAGTCTGTGAAGAAAAATAGAGTGTGAGCGATATTTTTAGTAAGGTGGAAAATCAAAAGAGTGTTATTCCTTTTGAGTGTGTAGTAGTCACTTTGAGTATTGTATTTGTGACTACACGGTGTAAAATTCCTTACTATAGTGATATTTGCTCCTCTTGGCCTGTGGTTTTTCCCTTATTTAGAAAGATTTCTACGTAAAATTCTTGGTGTCATTATTTTTCCATTTTATTTATATCATTTGACCATATATATTTTTGTGTTAGTCCGCGTTTTCCCAACATTCCGCTTCTAATAATGTAGAATGAAACTCAAATGTGCGACATGATCAATATTTTGATCACTGTCAATATCAGATTGGCCCAAAAATTTATTGATCTAAATACAGTTTGGCTTTGAAAAATATAAAGATAATTAAGCCCCAGCTTCTTTCCGTTACTAAATGGGAAAAAGAGCAGATCATGTATCCTCACACCTTTTAAACATTTTTTGTTTCAGTAAGAAATGGTGTCTAAGATTTTTAATATTTTTTTCAGGAACTTCTTATAGCAGGTAATGAAATTATGTAGGAAAACTTTTGTTGATAGTCACGTGAAATGCTCATGTTTTTATAGGATCCCTTAGTTTTTTTTACGATATCTAACATAAGGATGGAAATTGTTAACTTTCAAATACTTAGAGGATGTTTTTTGCCAAAAAAAAATATATTTTAAGGATGTAGTTTAAGTTTGAGGATGTTTTTGGCCAAAATCTCATGAGGAGAGGTTTGTCCAAGTCCATATAAGGAGACCAATTTCTCATTCCTCTACCAATCTGGGACTCATAACACTCCCCCGCATGCCCAGATCTCAACTAGAGTGTGCACACTTCTAAATAGGGGCCCAACACGGTGAACAACAAATTGGGATGGGCCTGCTTTTGATCCCATGAAAAGATATGACATTTGAGCATAATTCAACCCCAAAAGCTAGCTTTATTTTTTTTAATAATAAGTGACTATAGAATCAGAAATAAAAAACCTTGTTTACTCTAATCCTTCCTGGTACCTTGAACAAGTTATGCTATTTCAATAAAAGTCGAAAACCTAAAAGATCTCATAGATTTTTTTCCAAATCAGAATAACGGTGTTAGAATTAGATTAAAGAGGTAGACAAGATGAAATTCTGACAAAAAGGAATAAAGAAGAAATGACGGAATGCGATCCATAAAACAAAACAAGAACTAACGAAGCGAAGTGCATGCTATGGTCAGCCTTAGTACAGTTGGATCCGCCAGCAACGCAAAAACAAAGAGAGGAAGCAACGCTTAACATCAAACAATACCTTCATCCTATTCTGGGTCAAATTGTTCAAACATCCTCCCACCAACATTTATATTCACAACAATGCTTGTAGCTCTACTACCCATAGCTATCCTGTGAAGCCGAGCTAATTCATCTGCCAAAGCGTTAGTTGAAGGGTCACCACTTTGGACATGGTTTTGGATAGTAGAAAATTGAGTTGAGCTTGCTTTGATTTTTATTGCAGTTATGAACAGAGTGTTGAAGTTATTCTTATTCAAAAGCATTTGATCTATGTATGTGCCCAAATACATGAAGAATTGAGGATGGTCACATTTCAAGATGGATTTATAGGCATCAAAGAGAATTTGGGCTTCTCTTATCACTCGATCGTCTAGTAGTATAGGGGACATCAGAAAAATAAGCATATCATAGCAAATATTAAAGTTGTGCATTTCGTTCCATGACAAAATTGACATCAGATAGTTACACATAGAAGATAACATGCCGCATGTTGTTGCATATGCAAGCAACGTCATAATAAGCCCACGTTTGATGATACTACACGCACCCAGATTAACTCTGATCTTACGTGCAGCAGCACAAGTCTTTGTCCCATTTCAAGACCAACCAGTGGCGAGATTTCTCTCAAACTTGTAGCCATGAAATTATCATACCCATTATAGTCAACATTCTTTAAAACTGTTAGAACAACACAACCATAAACAGCTAACATCCAATCTTGTCCAAACTTATGTAAGCCTTCCAGTCGATTAATCTTTCAGCATTGCAAATTTGGAAAAATCAAATCAATAACCTGAAAATGCATATCTACAAAAGAGTCGCGGACAATTTTCAACAATGTAGGAGTTACACACACTAATAGGGATAAAGAATGAGCCACTCTCTGAGCAAGTGTATTGTCCTGTTCAAGAGGTTGCATAAAAGACTTTGTTCCTCTTCTCCAACTTCTCCGCATCCGTCCCTGACTGGTCTTCCATATAAAAGTAAGCACGAAGATACGCCCCAACATGCACAAGAGAGACTGTGTGTGCTCTGAGGGCATCTCCAATCCTATACTCTATTTTACTCTCCAAATATAGAGTTCTCTATTTTTTCAGACAATCAACTCCAACCCAATTTTCTATTTTACTCTCTAAAAAGAATCTTTTTCTCTCCTCAATATTATATTATTATTTCTATTTCATTTTTATTTTCT
Source organism: Solanum raphanifolium (assembly GCA_036250405.1). Lineage (NCBI taxonomy): Eukaryota > Viridiplantae > Streptophyta > Magnoliopsida > Solanales > Solanaceae > Solanum > Solanum raphanifolium. Next base: position 17,238 of record JAJOOE010059196.1, read on the forward strand.
TATTTCATAATATAAATCATTTCTTCTCTTTGCAAATAATCACTCTATAATCTTTATGTAATAAAAAATTTCATTATTTTTTTTAAATTCATCATTTAATATAAAATTATATTTTAATCTAAATAACATAAATTGCAATAAATATTACATATAATACATATTAACGAACAATTCAAAAATAAAAGTGAAATCATTGATGAAATATAATTACATCATAAATATTATATCTGAAGACAGATGAGGCAGCGTTTGTAGTCCAACTAGGATTAGTATCTTATATCCTAGTTTGTGTTGGTTTTTTATTGTACTTGTGTAACGATAGGACTCTTAAGTTAGACTATATATATTCTCTCATGTACATCACATATAATATATTGAAAAGGTTCTACATGGTGTCAGAGCCCTAAGAGGTTTAAACAACCCAAAAAAAAATAATGCAACATTCAATTTCTATGGCAATGGCAGACGACTCTACTTCTACTGCATCTGGAACATCATCCACTACACATAATTCCTTTGTTACTGTGTCTTTTTTACTGTGTTTCCTTCTCCCGACCTTGCCCATCAAATCCTCCATTTTATTGTTGTGGAAGACACAATTTATCCCTATGATTAGGGGTTGTGATCTTGATTATCATATTGAAGGTGATGAGGTAATTCCAGAACGACTTCGAGATGATAATGAACCCAACCCTGCCTATAATTCTTGGGTGAGAGAAGATCAACTTGTCCTAAGTTAGATCGTTGCTTCAGTCTCTGAAGGTATATCACCTCAACTAGTTGGTGCTGAAACTGCTCGAAAAGTGTGGACTAAACTTGTGACTATATGCTTCCGGTTCAAAGCCACAAATTCGTGAGTTAAAATCTCAGTTGCTTAATTTACAGAGAGAAAATGCAAGTATTGAGTCACATATAACACCCAATTTCCAATGATGATTTGGTCGAATTTGTTCTTGCTCGATTAGGACCAACTTATCGTCCTTTCACAAGATCACTTGAATCACGTCAAGAGGAGATTTCTTTTGACGCTTTATATGGAATGTTGTTGAATGAAGAACGATAATTAAAATGAGATGAAACTCTTACTGTTATTGCACGACACATTTTACCCAGAGTTCATTCACTCCGCACCGTGGTCGTGTGAGAGGAGGAAGAGGTAACCGAGGTCGTGGACGTTATCAGAATTAAGGATTCTCTCAGAATCAAGGATTCTCTCAGTCGACTCAAAATCGTGCTTCCTACCAGCCCTCTAATAGAATACCTTCAGACATGTCACCAATTATTTGTCACAACTGTGAAGGTAAAGGGCACATTGCACGAGTCTATCCCTCACCAAAAACTCCTAGTGGAACCAAAATATCCAGCTGCCCTGCCTCACATTTGGCCAGCATCAAAAGCTCAACTACACAGAATTGTTGATGGATAGTGGTACCACGCATCATCTTACCTCTAATCTTTATAATCTTGCTATTCATTCTGAATATCAAGGTCCTCAAGAAGTCACTCTAGGTAATGATTCTAAATTACCTATATCTCACATAGGTAAAAGTTTCAACAGTGCTTCAGATAAAAAATTTAAACTTGATAATATTCTACATGTTCCTACCACTACTCAGAATTTGGTCTCTATTAGTTCTTTTGTCAAATTTAATAATGTTTTTGTTGGTACCGACCTGTTCCCGTCGTTATTGAAATGCCAACGGGGAAAATTTTGGGGCCGAAAAACTTTTTCGTAATATTTCAATTTTTCTCAACCTAGTCCAGATTTGGACCAAATCAGAGTCGTTAAGGTGTAGAGAAATCTGGTAACAATCGGGTGAAATATATATGATTTTGATTACATTAGTAATTAGATAACTCGTTAAGGAATCCGTATAACTTTACGAAATTGTATTCGGACGAGTAGAACTCCCTAAATTGATCTTAGCGTGAAGGGTATTTTATGAGCGTCGTGGGTTAGAGGTGTGTTGTAAAAAGGGGATTTCTTAATTATTAAAATAGCTCATTGGTTCGTGCAAGCTGCCTTGGCAGGGGTTTTTGCCTGTCTAGCGGGGCTGCTACAGCGGGATGAGGGACATTGTGGCGGACTCGACGCGACTTAAGGTCGTTAATAAACCCCTAAACAACCTTATTATGCACGTTTTGAATTTTAAATCTAAAGAATGAACCACAGGCGACTCCTACTCATTTTCCACCATTCTTGAGGCTAAAGGTAAGTGTTTCACTCCTCGAATTCATTTTTCGATCCGTAGAACGTAATAGAATAGGTAAATATCGATGGGGGAGGGTTTTGATATAGATTCTATGGTAGAAACAACCCTATTTTGAATGCTTGGGATCATGAGTTTGATCTAGGGTTCATTGAATTGTTAGTAATGCGGGTAATTAGTGATTATTTGTTGATTCCCGCGCTATATTGATTATTTGTTGACCAAGAACAAGCGGAACGAATTCGGAAAGGTAAGGATCAAGTTTCTTAGGGTTTCAAGCTTGTTTAGAGGTAGGTGATGGTTCTGATTCTATGTTTGTGTGATGTATGATTGTTCTTGCTTCATTATGATACTTATATGTATATGAATGTTGCAATGTTGATCATGCTTGTTGTAAATGAGATAGACGAATGATGATTGCCATGAAATCATGACTTAAATATATGATCTTGAAGATATACTTGTGTTTGTGATTGTGGTGTGTTGAATGGATCGGTTGCCACATTTCGGCAAAACTAACTTGGATCGGTTGCCCGTTCCGGCATAAATATAGGATCGGTTGCCATGTTTCGGCATAATTATTGGATCGAGTACCACGTTTCGTTATGCTAACTGTTTGGGTTTGGGTTCCATGAGAGGACCAATGACGTGACTTAATTCTGTATCTTGCAAAATGTGAAGTAGTTCGTAATGTTGATAATATTGTATATATTCGATATATATGCATGTTTTTATGATGTTGTATTGACTTGCTTACGTTACACTTAGTGGGATAGCCAGTACACTGTGGTTGTGTACTGATACTGCACTTGCTCTTATTTTGTTTAGTACAGGGCATCTTCAAACGGCTACTGACAGACCCACTTAGGAGATTAGTGATCGTTGTTCGAATTCAAGGGTGAGCCAATTCTTTCGAATTGTCATGGGTTCTCTTTTGTCTATGTCCACCATTTCCGGACTTAGACATTTGTTCTAGTTAATTGATTAGTTCAGTAGATTGGGGTTGCATCCCTTCTTGTTTAGACTTTTTGAACTTTAGATGTTTTGGTACATTGACTTTCAGGTTCTAGGTTATTTCTTCCGCATTGTTTAGTTCATTCTTAGACTTTGTTGGAGTTTATGGGAACTCCTTATTTCTTTCCTTTGTATTTAACTTGCTTTCGTAACTTAAATGCCTTAGTTTTGGTTTAGTTTCTTGGTTCGGGTTGTAGTAGTGCTTCTCCCACCGGAGTATTAGTGTGGGTGCCAATCACGATGGTCTAGGTCGTGACAAAGTTTGTATCAGAGCCTAGGTTTGGTGTTCTCGATGTACCAAAACGAGTCTAGTAGAGTCTTGCGGAACGGTACGGGGACACCTTTAGTTTTCTTCAAGAGGCTATAGGACTTTAGGAAATCTCTCTATTTTCTCTTGTCTCCTTTCGTGCTATGACTTGATTCCAATTGGTATCTAGCGATTCAAATTGGTATGTAACCTCATTCACTCTTCTGTCCGCAGATGGTTAATACTAGATTCAACGGCGTTAGGCCCGTAGCTCTCGTCAATGCCTCAGCTGAGGAATCTGCAGCTAGAGGTCGCGATCTAGGCAGGGTAGAGGCTGTGGAAGAGTAGCGCTTGCTGGAAATGGAGCTCCTGTGAATGAGAACCCTACTATGCATCATGAAGAGATGGAATAGGAGAATGTTGATGTTAAGAACGTTTAGGAGGCTGGACAAGAAAAAAGAGGTGTAGGCTGAGACTACCAATGTTCCTCCCATAGACCCAGTTTTAGCTCAATAGATCATGTCATTCTTGAAAGGGTTGGTTAGTCCTGGAGTGCTCCCTTCTGCTCAAGCAACTCAAGCTCATACTAATCCTTATGTTGCTAGCACTGTGCCCAAGGTGGGTGGGACTGGAGGTAATGATGCATTCTTCCGTCCTTTGTTGGGTTCTATTATGACTGGTAATGAACATGAAATGTTGACTAAGTTTTTGAAGTTAAAGCCTCATATGTTTCTTGGTTCTGAGAGTGAGGATGCTTATGAGTTCATCTTAGATTGCTATGATAGGCTTCATAAATTGGGTATTGTTCATCAACATGGGTTGAGTTCGTGTGCTTTCAACTTCAAGGTGAGGCTAAGCAGTGGTGGAGAGCTTATATGGAATGCAGATCTTCTACTTTACCTCCACTTACTTGGACCCAATTTCATGCTCTATTTCTAGAGAAGTATGTGCCTAGAACTTTGAGGGATCGCAAAAAGGATGAGTTGATGGCTTTGGAGCAGGGTGGTATGACTGTGGCTGCTTATGAGGCCAAGTTTCATGCTTTGTCTAGATATGCTACTCAATTGGTTACTACTAAGGAGGAGAGGATCCGGTTATTTATTAACGAACTAAATTTTGAGTTGCAAGTATTAACTGTTTATATGAATTTTCTAGAGAGAAGCTTTAATGAGGTAACAGACTATGTTAATAAAGTAGAGAAGGTGAGGCGAGACGGTCAAGCTAATTCATGGGTAAAAAGGGACAAGAACTCCGGTAACTTTCAAGGTTCTTATTCCAAGGGGTTTAGAAGGCCAACGCTTGCAGCCAAGCCAATTCAGTCTGTTATGCCCGCCTTTGCAGGTAATTACTCGGAAACTCCATCTCACAATTTTCAGGTTAGCTAGGAAGTCGCGCCTTTGATGGGCGGCAGACCATCTTTTGATCGTACTTGCTACAAACTGTGGTGAACCTGGGCATATAAGGAGAGATTGTCCCCACCCACGTGTGTTAGATTTCACACAACAGCAGTTTAGAGTAGTGGTACCCGCGGGGAATGGTAACAATGGTAGAGGATGCCCACAAGGTGGGCGAAGAGGTAATTAGCGAGGCCGTGGACGTAGAGGAAATGGTAACGGAGGTAGGGGTAACACGCAACCAGGAAGGGAAGTGGCTCGTCAAGATGATAGGGCTTAGTTTTATGCTTTTTCGGGCAAGAATGAGGCAGAGGCATCTAACACGGTGATCACAAGTACTATTCTTGTCTGTGACCGGATGGCTAATGTTTTGTTTGATCCTGGCTCTACTTATTCATATGTATCCGTGATATTTGCCTCAGAATTTGATATGAATTATGATATACTTGATGCCCCTATTCATGTTTCTACCCCAGTTGGAGAGTCAGTCATAGTTACCCATGTTTATCGTGTTTGTTCTATTTTGTTTATGGGTTTTCAGACTTGAGCTGATTTGGTGATTTTAGATATGAAGGACTTTGATATAATCTTAGGCATGACTTGGTTGTCCCCTATTATGTAGTGCTTAATTATAATACTAAGTATGTAACTCTAAAAATTCTAAGAAGGGAAAACTTAAAGTGGGAAGGGGTGTACAAGCCTAAGCAAACCAAGATTATATCCTCCATTCGGGCTAGTAAGTTGGTAGAGCAGGGTTGTTTGGCTTATTTGGCCCATAATAGGGATGTTGAGATTGAGGCTCCGTCCATTAGGTCTATTCATGTGGTGTTAGAATTTAGAGAAGTGTTTCCTAATGACTTGCCTGGTATGCCTCCAGATAGAGATATAGATTTTTGCATTGATTTATAACCTGGTACTCATCCCATTTCCATCCCTCCATATCGCATGCCTCTAGCAGAAATAAGAGAACTTAAGGCTCAAATCCAAGAACTTCTTGACAAGGGATTTATTCGTCCTAGTGCTTACCCTTGGGGCACGTGCTCTAGTTTTGTTTGTTAAGAAGAAGAATGGTAGTATGAAAATGTGTATAGATTACCGATAATTAAATTGAGTCACTATTCGAAACAAATATTATTTTCCTCGAATAGATGATCTTTTTGACCAATTGCAAGGTACATCAGTTTTCTCTAAGATTGATCTAAGGTCTGGCTACCATCAATTGAAAATTAGGCCTGAGGATGTGCCCAAGACGGCGTTTAGAACCTGCTATAGGCACTATGAGTTTTTGGTTCTGTCTTTTGGTTTGACCAATGCACCTGTAGCTTTTATGAGTTTGATGAATGGGGTGTTCAAGCCATTTCTTAATTCTTTCGTTATAGTCTCTATTGATGATATTTTGGTCTATTCGAAAAGTGAGGAAGAGCATGCCAACCATCTTTGTATTGTTTTGGGTGTTCTTGGGAAACAAAGGTTGCATGCAAAATTTTCCAAGTGAGAATTTTGGTTGAAGTCGGTTGCATTTTTGGGGCATGTTGTTTCAAAAGAAGGGGTAATGGTAGATCCTCAAAAGATTAAGGCGATTAAGAATTGGGTTCGGCCTAGCTCTGTGACGGAAGTTAGGAGTTTTGTTGGGCTCGGTAGCTATTACCGTCGGTTTGTGAAGAACTTTGCTTCTATTGCCACTCACTTGACTAATTTGACCAAAAAGGGGATACCATTTGAATAGACTGAAAAATGTGAGGAGAACTTTCAAAAGCTCAAGACTCTCTTGACCACCGCACCTATCCTAGCATTACCGGTGGAAGGTAAATATTTATTATTTATTGTGATGCTTCACATTCTGGTTTAGGTGTTGTGTTGATGTAGGATAAGAACGTTATAGCTTATGCGTCGTGTCAATTGAAGGTGCATGAGTGGAATTATCCAACAAATGATTAGGAGTTGGCAGCGGTAGTGTTTGCTCTTAAGATATGGCGGCATTACCTCTATGGTGTTAAGTGTGAAGTGTTTACCGATCATCGTAGTTTGCAGCATGTGCTCGCTTAAAGGTATATGAATTTGAGACAACGAAGGTGGATGGAGTTACTTAAAGATTATGATATTACCATTCAATACCATTCGGGAAAGGCTAATGTGGTGGCAGACGCTTTGACTCGAAAAGCGGTGAGTATAGGTAGTTTATGTCACGCCCCGAGCTACCCCCGAGACGCGGACACGGGACCTAGGACCACAAGTGATCCCAAGCTAACCCTGCTGGCATGATCATGAGCATACTAAAGAAAATAAACTGATGCGGAAGCTAAATCATAAATAAGATGAAAAGATGGGGAATACCCTTATACTATAACTGAATATATCAAATCTGAGAGTTTAATACAAAAGAAATATCAAACTCAAGATACTAAGCTGAATTTATCTATGTCTGAAATAAGCCTCTAAACTGACTAGAAATGTTGGGACATGCCCCAACTAGATCTAGCAAAACTGAAACTAAAGACTAAAAGCGATAAAGATAAACATGTCACTAGTCCTGAAAGAATGAGGACTCTCTCTCTTTCTCTCTTCCAGCTCTAAAATGTGATCATCCCGTGGTAAAGGCAGAATTTTTTACTGAGGGGTTCATCATTAATTACTACATTCAACAACAATATACATTAAAAGAATTCTTGTCCTTGTATTCCTAGTGTGCTTTTTCGACGAAAGGGTGTCGTGTCGTAATTTTCCTAACCTTTAGAAAAATCACTTTTTGAAATGTTCTAAGTGTAAGACAATTTGAGAAAAATACTTAGAACAGAGTCGCCACTTAATTTTTTAAAGAAATTAAGAAAACTTATAATTTTCAAAGATTTAAACAGAAAAGATCATTTGAAAATACCAAAGAGGGTTCGGGGTTCAATTTACACTTCGAGAAGGGTTTAAGCATTCAAAAGTGCCCGCTAACATGCGGTTGACCTGCGACTTGACTTAAAATATATTTGACTATTTTTAGAAAAAATAATTATTTAACATAAAAAATAATAACTTATAATATATTTGATTAAGAAAATAATTAAATAAATGACGCATTTTATTTCATTTTATTTTTTAGAGGAAGGGACCCAAAATGATACATTTGACTCGAAATACAAGTGATTGAAATATTAATTAGAATTTATTTAATTCATTTTGAAATAATAATTCAAACCAATTTAACAAATTAAAGCATGAATATTATTTTGAATTAATTGACTAAACTTTTTGAGAAAATGACTGAGTAAGCATTATTATTTTAATTAATTGAAAAGGCTTTTTAAAAGTTTATTTGGGAGAGACCTTAACTTGAAACAATTTTAAACGAACTAAAAGTGTGTTAAGTAAAAAACATTAAATAACGTTCTTTTTAAGAACAAAGAGTTTTAATTCAATTAATGATATAAGATCTTATTAGTAAAATAAATGAACACAAAAAAAATATATATATTAAAAGTAAACCAACATAACAAAAATAACTCATCTTTCGGGGAATCTAATTAAGTTATTTAAAGTTAGAGTTAAATAAGATTAGTCAACACGTAATCAAATCATTAGAAGAGTACGAGAGATAATGAAATTGGGCCCCTTCTTGGGCCAATTTCGCTATATTTTTAAGCTTTAATTCAATTCCCGTTTTTGGTATACAGCTGATGTATATCAGTGTATATCGGCATGTATATCAGCCCTTTTCATGTATTTCTTGCTTCCGAACAGCTGTATTTCGCCTTAGCCCTGTATTTTTCATTTCTTGACCTGTATATTGATGTATATCTGTTGTATATCATTGTATATTTGCCTTTTTCCACCTGCGTTTTTGGCTTCCAAGAGCCCTATTTCAACTTTCCAAGACTTGTTTCAGTTTTCCAGCCTTGTACAGCCCTATTCGGATCACCCGGCTGACTCAAAATAACTCAACGATATGCAAAGGAGATGGATTTGAGTCCAAATTGGACTCCACGACAAGTTCACATGAGACATAAACAAAAAATAAAATTAATACTCATAGTAGTGAGTCAAAATAAAACAAGCTATAGAAACCACAACAAACAATAATCCGACATATTCAACAAAGGAGAAGGAAAACAAAGTTCTCTAAATTTTGGACAAAACTAAAACAAATATTTTCTCCACAGCGAAAGAAAATAAGAACAGATGGCGCCTGAATTTCCGTTTTTCATTCAACTTAAGATACACAGAGAGTACTTAGAAGTTCTAAACATATGATCTACATGCATCTTGTAAACTATTAAAAGATTGCTTGTCATCAAGTATTATTTAAACAATCATAAAAGAAAATAAAGCAATCTACTGGAAACTAGCAAACATCCAAACAAGAAAACATAAAAGATAATGCTGCCATTGACACTAACCCAAAACTATATTCCATTAAGTCTAAAATTAGCCCTAAGACAGCTAGCTTAAATGATCAATTCATCTACTCTATCTTAACTTGATGTAAACTATGTCAAACTCGAGACAAATCAACTCAACATGCAAGGAAACAAAGACTACGACTAACACTATTACGAATAAGTTTTTAGAGCTGCAAACAACTAACATATGAACCATGTTACTTAGTCGAATATAGATGGAGCAAACACCATGAAAAAGGGATGAGGTAGCTCATACAATTTTACTAGCTAGAGTAATGAGAAGAAGAAATAGCCTATACATCAGATTATGAAAACCAAAATCACCTATAGAGAAATGGTCTCTGAACAACCATTTTTAACAGCCAACCAAACAAGCTTAACAGTGAACTAAGAGGACTTGGACCAAGGAGAAACAAACTCGAGACCGAACGGAATCATTAAGACTTCAAGGAAACAAAGATCAAGCAAACAACATGAATATCAAACAAGTCATACCACCGACTCGTCGTCAACACTCCGAGAATCCTAACATCTAAATGATTTCCAATGATCAAGAAATGAACAGTCGTCACATCAGTTGAGCAACAAGATCACAATATCAAGCCATGAACTAAGCGATTCTTGGCCCACGACAAAGAAATCTAAAATCGGAAAAGGGATGTTACCTTCTTCGGAGCAGCGAGACTAGGACGACGAGCTTAACCACCAAGAACTTCCACCACTGTGAGCAGATTTAGATGAGCTCCGAAAAACAAACAACTTTGAATTCGAATAGAAGAGACTCAAACTCTTTGTTTTTCTTTTTTTCTTTTTTTTTTTTTTACTTTCTTTCAGGCAATTCTCTCTGTATTTTTTGTGTCTCTGTAAACTATATCCTCTTAATTTTTCTTCTCCCCCTTCAAATGAAAACTAAGGAGGGCCTTTATAGAGGGGTGAAAGGGCATATTTAAAGGGGGAAAACGGATTGAAAATTTGAATTCCAAATTCAAAATCTTGGAGAGATAAGAAATAAAGTTGTCCATTGTAACAATTTTCAACGGACAAGAAGGGAGAGGGGAAGAGGAGAACGTGATTTGCTGCGGGATTTCCGGTCTGAGCGACTGTTCTCGTTTGGATTTCGCTGGATTTCAGCGATTTGGTCGCGAAGAAGACAAGTTACAGAGGTCTGGGTCGCTGTATTGGTATTTGCTGGTGTCTTTTTATTTTGGTATTGGGGTCGTTAGTTTTATTGTTGTTGTATATGCTGCTGTTGTATTGTATGAATGTGGGTTGGGTTAAGTAAGAAAGAATTGGGCTTCTAAAATGTTGAATTGGGCTTCTAGTGGGTTAAGTTGCATGCTGGAAATTGCAAAATAAAAGGGCCCAAAATGGTTTTGTCCCAAATGGGTTTAGAGAATTTGGCTAATAACTAAATAAAATGAATTAATATAAATTAACTAATGAGCTTCTTAATCTTAACGAAATAAAATAATTAACTCAATTATAAACTAATTATTTCCAAAAATATAAACTATTATATAACTAAACTAATTAACCAAATATTTAAGTAAAACTAAAATCTTTTTTGTGACGATTTTCGAGTAATCATAAAATATATTAATTATACATAATTATGAAATATATATATATTGTCTAAAAATTATAAAAACAATAAAATTAATTAAAAGTAACTTAAAAAATATTTGAACTTTATAAAAACGAATTATTTCAAATCGTTTGAAATTTGAGAAGCTCGATGATTAATTTAAATTGTGGAGGTCCAAAATTGGGTGTCAACAAAGAGGTTGGAGTAAACCCCCCTTCCGCTTCTCTAACCCTGTCTCTAGTCTCATTAAGTTCTTGAAAAGTAGGGAAATTATAAAATTACTTGTATTATATATGGGTGTGCTTTTGGTATGACAATATTTTCAATTTTTTCATTTTGGTTGGTTAACTATAGGAAAAAAACTAAAAAAAAAAAACTATAGGAAAATAAGTTTTTTATATAAATGAGAAATATGACTTTCCTGATGGATGTACATATGAAAAATAATAGTTTCATGACATTTCAAGTTTACCAACCAATGCCCTCAACCCCCACTCCTATTTAATGACCTCTTCTGATCTTCATTGTTATTGCAGTTGCAATATTGAAGCTAAAGTGACACAAAAATGGAAGTAGCAGTGGTAGGGGAGGGGATAAGTGGACTAATTGCTGCATATGAATTGGCAAAATCAGGGGTCAAAGTTGTAATTTATGAGAAGGAAAATTATCTCAGCGGCCATGCTAAGACTGTCACCATTGACGGCGTCAATCTTGACGTTGGTTTTATAGTATTCAATCGGGTATTTTATAAGTATTTTTAGCTTAATTATGCGTTTGGTAAAAATGCTCTAGTTGTGATACTTGATGTAATAAGATATTTGTTTAAAGGGCGGATTCAGAATTTCAACTGTCGAGACACTTTTCATGTTAAAGTCCAAAAGTTATTATGCCTTGGCAGTTAGGCCTGAGATTTAAAGTTCTTACGCATATTGTTGTGTCATAAAAGAAACCTAAAAAAGTACTATATGATCAATGTTAAACTCAGTTATGATAGTTATTATTTCAGAAAGTCGCCTTTCTTCTTTGATTCCAATTTTCTAAAACAAAGAAAGTGACTTTCCGAGATAATAATTATTAGGTTAGTGATTTGAAATCATCTTCAGTTTTGATCTATTCTTAGTAGTGAACTAGATAGTGGCAAACCATCATTTTGAGTTTCTATGGGTAAAATCATTGGTGTTGTTGAATGAAACGTTTGTAGCTAGAGTTGTTTTCACCCTATCATTTGGATGCTGTATTTGACAGGTAACTTATCCAAACCTGATGGAATTTTTTGAGCTCCTTGGAGTTGATGTGGAGATCTCTGATATGTCATTCTCTGTGAGCTTAGACCAAGGACGTGGTTGTGAATGGGGTACTCAAAATGGATTCTCTAGTTTGTTTGCACAGAAGAAGAATGTCTTGAATCTGTATTTTTGGCAAATGATAAGAGAAATTAGCAAATTCAAGCAGGATGTCACAAGGTACCAATAACTTATTTATCTTTATATATGTGACTTCATACCAGTAATCAATTACATTTCATGTTGATCTATTATTGTTTGAGCAATTTG
>JAJOOE010059197.1:0-19377 GCA_036250405.1 Solanum raphanifolium
GCTAACAACTTGGTTGTCTGAAATTGAGTAGGCAAAGAAGATAAAAACATTTGCTCAGGGTCAACAAGTAACTGTTTATACTCAAGCTCTTCTACTTGAGGAATGAGTTTCCGCATTAAGGTGGGGCGATGCAGCACGTAGCCTGCCATGGATATTGTCCAAAGTTTATAGCTGCATGGTGACCAGAAACAACCCAACTCATTGAGGCAAGTATGTTCGATAAGGTTTGGCCACCAAGGTTCATCTTTCTTATCGGGGTGTCCCTTGTTCTTGATCTCATTCCACCAACCTTGGAGCTCAACATCTAACATGACAGATTTAGGCTCAGAATAATAATGCTCAACAAGTTCTTTTATTGCAGACCATATGAGAAGGCCATCAGCTGCATAAGGATACTCCTCAATTGAAAAAAAAAATGAGGCATGATTTAAGCAAATCACCGAGGCGATAGCAGACTACAACATTTCTTTTAAATTTATGTTTACCTTAAGTAGTTCAATGCTAACAGGGTTAACCCCCGCCACAGTCTGGCGTGCAAATTCATGGTCTCGTAGCCATGCAAATCTATCTCCTACAGACATATGCCATAATGCCATAACTTTTCAATATGTTTGTCTTTGAACTAGACATCATTAGTGAAAAAGAAGTAAGAAAACGCTTACGCCTGATAGAAGGAATCTCAAACTTGAACAATCTTTCGGCAGCAGAAAGCATTTGTTTGATCAAATTCTCCTTTTGGTACTTTTCATCTTTCAAGGCAATACCATCAACATATAGCTTGTCTATGTTAGAAAAGTTGTTGAAGGAAATATTTGTACTCGAGAATATAGAAACAATAGATGGTATCAGGTTGTGCATGACACCGTTCCACCTTTTAGTAGAAAGTGTATCCTGCTTAATTTCTTCAAAGGCTTCATCTCTAGGAACATAAACTGGATGAGATGAATCTGCAATACTCTCTACGCAAGGATCTGCTCGTATTCACAAACTAGAAAAAGTTACCATAAACATCCATTTAGAAAAAAACTTAGGTAACTAGGCCCATTAACTGATCACATTAGAATCTCCACTTGTTTTAGTTAACGATCTCCCAGTTCGACAACGCCTAGGATAAGGTCTCTCTTCACCACCAAATACAAGTCGCGCTAGTTCATTGCTTTTTTCAGGATTACGTACCTAAATCATTATATAGTGCATAGTCATAGATGTTTTCATGTCTTTTCCTCTCACCATTTCTATTACATGGTAATGATAGCTCCAGGAGGTCCGAAATCGCTTGGCACCGTAAAATTAGCAGTGTATTCAACTATACAGGGATTGTCTGATAACCATCTTTCCACATAACACTCTACAATTTTCCCTGATTTGGTATCTGTAAACAATAAAGACTCAAAACTCAAAATGAAGCACAACCACAACAAAAACAAATCATGAATTATTTTAAATATGTCAAAAAGGAGATTTTTGAGCCTTTTCCATTAAAATTTTATATTTAGTCAAACAAATCGCATTAAGAAAATAGAGATTAGTGATTATACGCGTTGAGAAATATTACTGAATCAGGTTTACCAGTAAAAGAGTGTTAGAATATGGCTCTTGATCCTCAGGTGGTTCACGCTCACCTGGAGAGAAGGAAGAGCCTTCTAACTATTATGGTAAGAAGCCTCTCAGATGTTATCGTTGTGGTGAAGTAGCTGGGCACATAAAAAGATATTGCCGAGCCAAGGAGAGCAATATGGCTCAAAAAGTTGCTGAAGAAGAAAAGTGGGGAAAGTGTTTAGTAGCTGAGGGTCGAGCAATAGATGTCATGATTTCCATCAATCTTGAAAGAGGTTGGATCGAAAATCTAGAATATAATATAGCTGATCACGTGGAAAACCAAGAAACTGATGTTGTCGGCATGAAGCAAGAAATTTTTGAGTATGTTCCCAGTGGTGATATGGTAGCTGCTATTGAAGAAATCAAAGAAGAAGATCTTGAACAGGCAATATCTGAAAGTGGCGACCGTTACAGAGAAATCATTGAGGGAAAATGTATTGAAAGTTGAAGTCTCTGGTCAATCGTCTACTATATCGAGGTCAATCACTAGCTTAGATCAAATTAAACACTGTTAGCAGAGGAAGAAGATAAAGATCAAATAGATGAAGAACCTAATCTTAAAGGCCAAATTTCAAGTGGAGCGATAGATGACATAATTTTTGAAAGCGTTGAAGCTGATAAACAAGTTATTGAAGAGCTAGAAAGGAAATTTAATGATGGATCCTATCATAGTGATGAGGCTACACAGGAAATTGACCATCATCACCGACTCAAATGAGGAATCTTATATTGATGATAACCTTTTATGCTATAAAGTTGCAGGTTCCAGAATCTTGAAAGCTGGAGTTCCAAACTTGCCTATCACAGATGTCTATTCAAATAGTACTTTTCTCAGGAAGCTAAGAGAAAGGAGGAGTTCAGGAACACAACAGGGAGATAATTTACATGGACCATTCAATAATGGAAAATATTTATCATTTGACGAAGCAAGAGGAGTCCGGAAGAAATTGCTGATATCTTCACCAAGACATGGCGCAAAGCTTTGTTTGTGTTCTTCCACGACAAGTGTGGTGTAATTTTCAAAAAATCACTTTAAGGGGGAGTGTGAAAAATTAAAGTTGATTTTTTGGAGTTACAAAAAATATCTTAGATATTTAGTAGAACTTTTTAGAATTTTGTGAAGTAATATCTTTGATATTTGTACTTAAGAAAAATCTAGATAGGCTAGAGTATTAGATATTTTAGGGAGATATTTGTAAAAAAGATTTGCTATCCGTAAACAGTAAAGACTCAAAACTCCAAATGAAGCACAACTACAACAAAAGAAAATCATGAATTATGTTTAATATGTTAAAAAGGAGATTTTTGAGCATTTTTCATTAAAAATTTATGTTTAGTCAAACAAATCGCATTAAGAAAATAGAGATTAGTGATTATATGCGTTGAGAAATATTGTTGAATCAGGTTCACCAATAAAAGAGTGTTAGAATATGGCTCACAAGCCGATTAGAGTGCAAATACAATATTGGTATCGGATCCATAGGCTCGTTTTGATTGTTGATATGGTTGTATACATTACCTGAAAATGAGGGTTCTTATATGTAATTCTTGACTTGTAATTCCATGCATGGTTGATGGTCGTTGTTTGTTTTTGTCAGATCTTGTCTAATGGAGGGTAGCTTCATTATTTAGTAAGTCTTCTTGCTTTATAACATCCTTTCTGGTCTTGTGACGGAGTGCATGAGTAGCTCACTATCGTTGTTACCACTTTGGTATGCTTTTCTTCCTCGTATTCACTATTGTTGTTTGTTTTTCTGTAGGTGGTCTTGTGCCAGAGTGCATAGATAACTCTGAATCAACCAACAACCGATGCGAGACCCAGCTTTTGAATCAGGACCCAACTCGTGAACCAACAATAGAGTATGTATTCACACTTTGCTTAATATTAGTGAAAACAACTTGAAATTGTGTGTGACAGGTCGTAGTTTTACCCCCTTGGGCAAGGAGGTTTTCGCGTAAAACTCTTTCTCTTTATTGTTAAGTATTTTATTGCATTCTAGCAAACTATTTACCTGGTACTACAGTTCACGGTGGACTACCACATCTCAACACCTAGTTATTTTCATATGATTTATGAAAAATTCACAATAAATTACCCTATTTGTATATTGACAAGTGAAATATACAAATGGAGTTCTGAAAAATTTCTAAATGTATAAATAGAGAATTTGTATATACATACCCTATTTGTATATTTGCAAGAGAAATATACAAATGGACAAGAGAAATATACAAACCGCGCGAAATATACAAATTGCAACCTCCATAACATACAAAACTATAGCTATGGAGGGCAATTATCGAAACTATATCTATAAAGCCTTATTATGTCTATTATGTTTGTTTTTTCTGGAATTTTCTCAATAAATAAGGAAAAATTACCTAAATATACAACTTATTTTACCATATTTTCTAATATTTCCTACCATTTGAAAAAATTACAAAAATACCTACTCTCTCCTATCGGTCGCATACATCACTTTATAAGAATTGATATTAACAGTTAATTGTATCTGATACAATTATTAGACCTATATCTCATACAATAATAAGATATAAGTTAAGGATTTATGGACTACTCAAATACATGAAACATCAATAATATGAACAGATACATTGTCCTTGTTTTGACCGGTAGAGTAGGGCTTTAGAAGATTATGGCCCTATTAGTGGAATTTATTAGGAAAATACATACTAAGACTAAGTCTTAAGTAAAGCATTTTAACAAGTTATAAAACAAACAATTTAACCTAAAATTAGGACAACTTCAGCCGTCAAAGATGAATTCTGAAGAAGATTCAATTCCTCAAGATATTACCATCCAAATTTTCTCATGGCTTCCAGTTAAGTCTTTAATATGTTTTAGATGTGTTTCGAAATTTCATAATTCAATTGTGTTGGAACCAAATTTTGTGGATCTCCATTTATCCAATTATTCTAAGATCAATCGTGGTGATACTAAGTTGATTGCATGCCTAGACGACGTTTGTTACGCTATAGAAGATCATCATGATGAAGAAGATGGAAATGCCACCAAGTATCATCAAATTGACAATTTTAGTAAGTTGTATGATCGAATTATTAACTGTCATTTAGATTATAATTATCATTTTGAGTCGGATAATGGTTTGTTTTGTATATGGGATCTGAAGTATATTGCCATTTGCAATCCCGCTACTAGAGAAGTAAGATTTCTTCCCGATGTTCCTCATGAGGGCGAGTACTTTTTATGTTCAATAGGTTTTGAGCCTGAAGAAAACAAGTATAAAGTTGTTGTGACTATTAACACTTGCGGAAAATTACCAAGAGCATGGGTTTTCACTTTAGGCATAGATAAATCATGGAGGGAAGTGATTAAATATGGCGAACATGATTATTCCATTGTAGGAAACATATCTGGAATTTGCATTAGTGGGATTATCTATCGGGTTGGCCTTGCTCCGGACTATTGTATAGTTGTGTTTGATGTTAAATCAGAAATTTTCACAAGTATCACAATGTCGATTGCATTATGTCGTAGTTTTATCGATTGTGACAATATGCTAATAGAAGTGAATGGAAAATTAGGAATGATGAAATATTCAAATTATATGTTTGGTAACAATATTTATCTATGGGTTTTTGAAGAAGAAGAATGGAAACATGAGATACTTCATTTTCCTTTAGGATGGGAACCTACTGAGTTTTACTTGCAGCCGTCTACGATTCGCAAGTATGGTGCTGAAGAAATTGTATTTGCAATATACATAACACCAAGTAATGATAATATTTTTCATATTTATGATATGAAGAATAAGAGTTGGAGACATTTTGAGGTTCAAGAATTTCCTGGCCAGATCGAAAGTATTTGTACTTATAGAGAAACCCTCTTCTCTCTGCAAAATATTGGCAGTGTTCATCAACAACTATAACTACAACAAGACAATTATATTTGAATTATATATTGATTTTATATGTAAAAGGTTATAGTGGATAGCTAGATTGTAATGTGGAAGGTTATTTTGAGAGGATTAATGTAATACATGAATTACTTTTTGTTTGATGTTAATTTGGTTCGTTAATTTTTTTTTGTTGTAATTCAAATATTTGTTTTGAAGGATAGGAGAAAGAATGAATCTATCATTTATTAGTTGTTTAATTTGGGTATTTTAGCAATTATCATAATTGTTGCAACAATTGTCATAGTTGTTGTAGCAAACATAGTTGCTACGATAATGTTTGAGAATTGGTGTGAAAACGAAAGATTAGAAAGCAGAATTGGAGAATTTGGTATGAAAATCAAAGAGTAGTTTGATTGTTTTATTCCAAGCAACAAATTCACAGAGATTTATAAGTTGTGCATTCAGGGTTGAGAATATGGAAAGTGGGGTTAAAAAAAAATCAGAAAGTGAGTTGATTAGCTAACTTTTTAAAGAGTAGTAAACATCTAATTCCATTTCTTCCTTTACTCAAACTCACGTAGGGACTTTCCCAAAACATATTCTTTCTTGCAATGACAGACGTACACTATTAAAAAAAAAGGAATAATTGTTGCTCAAGATATAAGAACGACTTTATTTTTGACAAAGTATTTCCTTTCCACTTTCTTCCGATCTGTCTAAATACCGACCCTTAATAATTGAAATATAGAAATAGTTTCATAATTTTCTTCTCCTATCAGAGCTTTACATCCAAACTAAAGAGAATATATACAAGTAAAGCACCCATTTCAGGTGTTTAATCAAAAGATGAATATTTTTTTCCAAAACGGATTGAAAAAAGGAAAAACAAATTCGTTATGTATCAATCTTTGAGTTAGCCTGCAACAATATTGACAGTTATGCACTGAATTCTTGAACATCGAATGGAATCAAGTGGAGTCGATAACTAAATCGGAACATGGATAAATAGTTAATCCTTTATGTTTCAATTTGTTTAACGCATTTTTGTTTTTAGTCCATTTCAAACGAACCTCACTTTTTTAATTTAAATTTTCCATACAATAATATACCTAGTGAAATTTCACTAAGTGGGGTTTGGAGAGGGTAAAATATACGCATATCTTTATCATTACCTCATGGAGGTAGATAGACTGTTTATGAAAGACCCTCGGCTCAAGTGCATAAAACTCAAATAAAAGAAGAATAAAATAATAAAGAAAGTATAGCAGATAATAAGAAAAACAATGTAATTTAGTGATGCTTGTAGATATAATGAAAAATTCGTGAAAAGGCCCAAAATAGTCCCTCATCTTTGAGTTAAGACTCAAAGTCATCCTTGAGTTTTCACATGGAGCATTAATAGTCCCTTATGTTTGCAATATTGGTGCACTTTTGGTCCTTCTCCAAAAGTTCTTCCCCTTATTTTGTTTAGTAGAAATCGTATTGCAAGTAAAGTCGAAAGGTTTGTCACGATGTGAAAGTCGAAAGGTTCACCACGATGATTTCACGTGCAATAGAATAAATTTTTATTTTCTTGCAACGTCATATGTTAAGTTGTTCTTAGCTTAGCTGCAGTAATATTTCCACTGAGCAAAACAAGGTGTTCTTCTTAATTCTCACCTTCTCTCACATAGAGTTATTATTTCTACTAAATATATAAAAAGATGATTGGACATTCCTTACATAAAATTGTGGACAAAATTAATATTAATAAATAGGCAAAAATTTAGGGGATGCACCAATATTGCAAATATGAGGGACTATTAGTGCTCCATGTGAAAACTCAAAGATGATTTTAAGTCTTAATCCAAAGATGAGAGACTATTTTGGTCCTTTTCTCAAAAAATCATACAAATAATTTTCTTTTTTAAAAAAAGCAAAACTCAATTGAAACTCATGATTGTAATTTATATAATTAAATTAATACTTAATAGTGATGTTTGTTGATCTAAATATAAAAACACATAATTAGTAATTATTTTTTTTTTGTTGAAGTTTATGACCAAGAAAAAATATTGAAATAAAAATAGATAGAACAAAATTTGACAATACCTTAATACTCGAATGAGTACGAAAATGAAGTAGATGAACAAAACAATTGAAAAGAGAGATATTGATGCCTTTAATTTATAGAAGAAAAATAATAATAAGAAGAAGATAGAAAGAAAAGTTTGATATGAAGATGAATCTTGGAGAAATGGTTAAGTTAATAAAAAGAATTGTAGTTTGCCCATTGGGGGCGAACTACGTACATTTAAAAATTTGTAATGTTTTTTTTTGAATTTTGGGGTGAACTAACTGAAGTTAACTTTGTTTATCACAGTTCATCCTTAGATAAGCGAAGTATTTGTTTTGGTATGTGTTTTTTTTAGGGAGGGTCCCTTTTGGTCTGTAACGTTCAAAGAGTGTCCGTTTTGGGGTCAAAGTCTATAATGGAGGTAAATTCGTTATAGAATCAATCATTCAGTTAGCTTGCAACAATACTGACAGTTATGCGTTGAATTCTTGAACATCAAATGTAATCGAGTGGAGTCGATAACTAAAATCGGAACATGGCAAAATAGTTAGTTCTTTGTGTTTCAATTTGTTTAACCTATTTTTCTTTTACTCCATTTCAAACAAAAGAATGAGTTTTTTCATAATCTTTTAATTTTAATTTTCCATGCAACAACAACATATCCAGTGAAATTCAACTAAGTAGGGTCCAAGAAGGGTAAAAATCTACAAATATCTTACCACTACCTCGTGGAGTTAGAGAGGTTGTTTATGAAATACCCTCAGTTCAAGTGCATAAAACTCAAATAAAAAAAAGAAGAAAACAATAAAGAAAACATAACAATTAATAAGAAAAATAGTGTAATTTAGTGATGCTCGTAGATCTAATGGAAAATTCATAGAAATGAATCAATTTAAAAAAAAAGAAGAAGCAATACTCAATTGAAACCTATGATTATAATTTATATAATTAAATTAGTACTTAATAGTGATGTTTGTTTATTCACAGTTCACCCTTCATATCATCATCTCATCATATCATATATATTATTATAAGTGAGAAGCTCCTAACCTCAAAGTTGGATTATCATTTTGTCCTTATCTTACCCCTAAAATAGATTAAATATTAGTATCTATTTAATTAATTAAATATTAAGTAATAGTTATATTTAAATTCACGCATCAACCAAGATCTTAATGCAATCATATGTACTTCGACTTAATGCAAGATCTTAAATGTGGGTAATGAAAAGCCTAATAACCTTTAATTTTGATTTGTAAGATAAGAGGGGGTAATGAAGAGTCTATCAAAGACACTCACACAACATAATTTATATTTCTTTCTTTCATTTGAATTTGTGATTATCTTGCATTCTACATTAGGTTAATTAGTCTACATAATTTGTCAAATTTTCATTACCAACTTGTAATTGTAGGAATTCTTACTGATTCATTTATTTTTATTCTTTAAAATTTCATGTATATTCATCTTCATTTTGTTGAGAAATATGTAAATTATTATGGTTACAAGATGAATATTCTTCAATATGAAGTTGTAAGTGAATTTTTATTTTTCATATCTCCATCTTTATGAGTTTTTAAATATAACTTCGTAATTGATTACTATATTTTTATATTCTTCATTTCTTCTATCTTTAGGATATAAATATAATCAAGCTAATCCCAATTTATATTAATAACTCATTGTTTTGAGGGTAAGCATGTTAAATCCCGTAGAATATTTACACAACTAGACTCGTAAAAGAGTAAGTCTTTGATAAAGATTTATAGTTACGTCTTTTTTCGTTGTTTGGTGATCATTTATCTTTTTAAAACAACATGTTTGTACTTTTTTCTTCATTTTGTTGAGAAATATGTAAATTATTATAGTTACAAGATGAATATTCTTCAATATGAAGTTGTAAGTGAATTTTTATTTTTCATATCTCCATCTTTATGAGTTTTTAAATATAACTTCGTAATTGATTACTATATTTTTATATTCTTCATTTCTTCTATCTTTAGGATATAAATATATTCAAGCTAATCCCAATTTATATTAATAACTCATTGTTTTGAGGGTAAGCATGTTAAATGC
Organism: Solanum raphanifolium; assembly: GCA_036250405.1. NCBI lineage: Eukaryota > Viridiplantae > Streptophyta > Magnoliopsida > Solanales > Solanaceae > Solanum > Solanum raphanifolium. Next base: position 9,613 of record JAJOOE010059197.1, read on the forward strand.
CGTAGAATATTTACACAACTAGACTCGTAAAAGAGTAAGTCTTTGATAAAGATTTATAGTTACGTCTTTTTTCGTTGTTTGGTGATCATTTATCTTTTTAAAACAACATGTTTGTACTTTTTTCTTTTTATATGTAATCTCAAATGTTTATAAAATTCATGTACTTAACTATTACAGAGAGGTACAAAAATTAGTGCAAATGTTACATTGAATTTTATTGTATTAGAATTCATATTTAATTTTTTATATACAGATCCTTTAATATATAGTTCAAGAAATATAGTGTATTTGTATTTTTAACATAGTCATGCTTTCTTTTCTGTTTTTTTTATGAAATTTAGTTTTTTTATACATATGAAACATTTTGTCTATAGCAAGTCGACTTCTAACAAAATGTAATTCAATTAATATGACAATATTTTTGTCTATAGGTTTTAATGTGATGTCCTTTATTATGGATGTTATTTCTTTATTTACTTTTCTTTCTTTTCCGTTTGAACTTGTAATTTTTTCTATAAATTTAATGTTACACCACCTAGACATTTTGTAATTTTTCTTTATACGTATCTTTTGCTAGCCAATTTCTTTTTTTGATTATTAAAACTTACATATAGTAATTAAAATATATTAATTCCTCTTATATAATAAAAGAGTTTTTTTCATGAAGCTTTAAAAATATCAAACCTCCAACATCTGACATAAGATTTTCATATTATATTTTGTGAAGAGTTATATTCTTATGTCAAACTTACATACAAAAGGACTTAGCTTTGAACTTAGCGATGAACTCCACTATGATATATTTACTTAAATAAATTAACTTTTCTAATGTCAATTAGGGAACAAATGTGCAACGCACGTTCCCAAGACACATGCTTTGCACGTGTATTCCATACAATGTTAAACTACACAAACACACACAGTCAAATGTGAACCTGTGTGCTCCAAACATAGTCCATGTCCACACTTCAAAGTTCAAATATGCAAAAGATTTCACGGATCAATTACTTCTATCTGAATTTGAGAGTTTTATTACAACATAAGCTTATTAGAAATACATATTATACTAAAAGAAGTGAATATGCTGCTAGCTTAGCAATAATGCAAAAAGTAGTAAATATTTGTAGCTAAATCAATTGGAATAGATTTACCTGAAGTAGACTCTTCTTGGAGGAGAAATCTAAACCAAAGAAGGCAAATGGAATAATGGGACAAACACACCTTATGATGCACTTTATAGAGTATTTTAAAGAATATGAAAAGATTGACCAGAATAAATATCACGGAGAAGATAAAACTACACCTATGTACAACTAGTAAAAATCAAGAAGTTTAATACTAATATAAATGAAGAATGTAAAAAGACGAGTCCGGAATCAGAAGGGCAACAAAATTTTTCAAAAATTCCAAAAGGGAAACTCAATTATTTATGAAACCAAAAGGGCAACAATTTGTAACGGCGTCTAAATCAGGATTTCAAAAACGAGTCACGAAAACCCATGAGCCTTACAAGGCGCAACAACTTTTAGCCTTGTAAGGCTCAGCCGCCATGAGCCTTACAAGGCGCAAGGCTGTCAGCACCTTGCAGGCGATTTAAAAAAAAAAATTCGTTTTAAAATTTGCATAGGATTTTGCTTACATATTTTGTATATATGCTTTAGTCATGTGTGATGTCATAGGTCAATCGGACAACCATTATCGTCCAAGTTCTGGCTTTCAATGAGATTAATTTCTTGGGTTTTACTGTCTACTTGACTGTTTTTCTTAATAAAAAATGTGATATTGCACTTTGTAGTACTAAAAAAATTAAATTTAGTGGACAAAGAAAGGTTATAAACATGAACCATGCATGTTTTTAGAGAGAATTAACATACAAATAATTAATATTTATAATTACTGCTCCTGTTATTTGTCCTTCCAATTTATTTTTTAAAATAAAATACTTCAATTAGTAGTAAAAAATATTAGATAAAGTGATAAAGAAATAGTTAAAAAATGCTATATAAAAATCAAAAACTTAAAATTTATATATTTTTACGATGGTGATTTATGAATTTTTTAAATCAAACACGAACCATGCATGCTTTAGTCATGCTTTAGTAAAGCATGACTAAAGCATATATACAAAATATATGGTTTGTATATATACATGACTAAAGCATGCATGGTTCACACATGACTAAAACATGAACCATGATTTTGCGATCACATGTGACTAAGTTTGTATATATACAAACCATATTTTCATAGGTCATATACAAACCATGACTAAAGCATATTATCGTAATTCTCTCAAAACCATTATCGTAATTCTCTCAGAATATATGGTTTGTATATGTAAGTCATAGGTCACACATGACTAAAGCATGCATGGTTCATGTTTACCATAAATCAACACCTATAAGATCACACATGACTAAACCATATATACAAAATATGTAAGCTAAGTTTAAATTAAAAATCCTATGCAAATTTTAAAACGATTTTTTTTTTAAATCGCGCTGACAGCCTTGCGCCTTGTAAGGCTCATGGCGGCTGAGCCTTACAAGGCTAAAAGCTGTTGCGCCTTATAAGGCTCATGGGTTTTCGCGCCTCGTTTATGAAACCCTGATTTAGACGCCGTTACAAATTGTTGCCCTTTTGGTTTCATAAATAATTGAGTTGCCCTTTTGAAATTTTCAAAAAATTTTATTGCCCTTTTGGTTCCGAACTCGTAAAAAGACTCTATGGAAGATGAAAGAAAGAAAATTTAATGAGTGAAATAATTTAGGGAACCTATATACATGTGACCTGACCATAATTAATTGTTGTTACACAATGCCTTCCTCACCCTCACCAAACGTTTTTGTTCCTCTAAACATGTAGTGAAGGAGAAGGTGAAAGAGATAGATAAAATTATGGCAGTAAACATTTTCAGAAAGCATTAATATAGTATTTGGATTCATTGAATTTGAGGGGCTAATGAATTTTGTTATATTTTCTTATGTAAACAAAAGTTATTTAAATGAAGATTTGCTTTTACTTCAAGGATAAAATGGTAAACTAACTTTTGATTCATTACTATTATGGATATTAATTATTATTTATGAATAATAACTCAACTTTATAGGGTTATTTTTGTATTTCAACTTTTAATTTTTTTTGCATCCATTTTTAGTGAAATAATTAATAATTAATAATGATATAATTGTAGTAACTCAACTTTATAGGATTATTTTGATATTTCAACTTTTAACTTTTTTTGTTCCACTTTTAATATATACTATATTAAGATAAATTTAATTAATTTACCAAGTATATAATTCATCATCAGTTTGTGCTAATTATAACAGAAGAAAATCAAAAGTTCAACGATTGCAAGCTTCCATAGTAAGTATTTATTGAAGCAATTACTTAGCATTTAATATAATGTTATGAATATAATTCATCTAAAATTTTTTATACCTTTGCACGGTAGGAGTAACTGAGGTACACTTAAGGGTCATTTTAACTGTTGCAAAACTTTTGATTTCCTTTTGTCATTTAATAGGATATCATCCAATTGTACAAATATTCACTGTATCTATATTAATTAATGTCATAGATTGGAGTTAATAACTTTGATGATCACTCAATTATCAATTATTTTCACAGTAAGTCACTCAACTATGCCTTCTTTGCATAGAAAGTCACTCAACATATTTAATTATTTTCTTTACTAAAATTTTCTGACATGAAATTTTTACTTTTAACCAAAATTTTAAGAACCAAATGTATATCCATTTAAACCATTTCATAGCCCGCCCCATTTAATCCGACCCGCTAAGTCATTAAAAAGTCATCAATCATCACTTATAGTATGTGCAAATCGATGCAATTAGAAGAAAATCTAATCTTAACCTATATATATATATTCAACTGAAAGCAGTACACATAGTATAAATGGATTTATGAATCTATAATATAGGTTAAGAGAGAATGACGACTTTTTAATGATTTAGCGGGACGGATTAAATGGGTCGGATCATTAAATGGATATATATTTGGTTTTTAAAATTTTGGTTAAAAATAAAAATTCCATGTCAGAAAATTTTAGTGAAAAAAATAATTAAATATGTCGAGTGACTTTTTGTGCAAAGAAGACATAGTTGAATGACTTTTGAGTTGAGCATGAAAGTTGAGTGACTTTTTGTGAAAATAGTTGATAGTTGAGTGACCATCAAAGTTATTAACTCCATAGATTGTGAGTTCTCCATTTTTAGAATATTAATATTATTATTATAAATTCAACAACACACTTGTCAAAATACGAATAAGTCAATAAAATCATACTCATTCTAGCCTTGCAGATGTATAATCCTTACATCTTGACAGAATCTTCATCACTCTCTCTGAAATCATAAGTCTTACATCACTCATGCTAAATGGTCTTAATTTTTTCTATCTAGTCAAGACCTGTAGGCTGGACCCTAGGTGTCCATGTACCGTACTAGCATAGTATTTGATCCGACCATACGTACACATAACTGTTCATATTGGACTGGAGTTACTCATCATCTTACTAATAAATGTATTCTTACTATAATTAACCACATATTTCAATATGTTAACCTCTCTAATTACCCCTCAAGCTAACATAATAATTATTGAGTAATCACAACTTCATATTTCATAACAATAGTGAATTAGACACTTCAACAGTTTAAATGGTTATTCATACATGCAACACTTAATTCAACTATAAACACACCTCAATCATGTCTGAAGACCAATCAACATGCAATACAACTTATATTACATATCAGCAACTGAGAAAAATCTAACTCCAAGTAAAATGTAACATACCTCAATTGAAGAACTAGAAGCGAACAAGCTAAATTGTCAAACCATTCTCTTTTCTCAATGTCTCAAAATGCTCAAAATCTAAGACAAACAAAATATAGTGAAACTTTAGTCATCTATTTCAGCAAACAAAAGTCTAAAGTGTTCAAACCACCTAAATCTATCTTTCAATTAAAAGACAGTTTTTAGCGTTAATAAATATGCATATTAAAAAAGGAGGTTAAAGTCTTAACTGACATTAGTTAATTGACATTGGATCCAATATCATTATAGGCTTTAGGAACATTTACAAAGAGTGCTAATTGTTACTAAAAAAAAATGTATGTAGATGCAATTAAACTATTACTATTAATTAACTACCATAAAAGATCATTTTTGGTGTAGTTTTTTTTAGAATTATTAGATACTTACTGATACAATTATTAGACCTGTATCTTATACAATTATAAGATCTATGTTGATATGAACAAATACATATTAAGGATTAATTATGGACTACTCAAATACATGAAACATCAGTAATATGGACAGATACATTGTTCTCGTTTTGACTGGTAGACTTGGGCTTTAGAAGATTATGGCCCTATTAGTGGAAGCATTGAGCCCAAAAGTGCAAAATCATTTCAACTAAGACTGCCAAATCTAGAATCATTCTGTATTAAGTATTAGGAAAATATCTACCAAGACTTAAGTCTTAAGTAAAGCATTATAAAAAGTTATAAAACAAACAATTTAACCTAAAATTAGGACAACTTCAGCCGTCAAAGATGGCAGAAGACTCAATTCCTCAAGATATTTCTCATGGCTTCCAGTTAAGTCTTTAATGCGTTTTAGATGTGTTTCGAAATTTCATAATTCAATTGTGTTGGAACCAAATTTTGTGGATCTCCATGAAAGATTTTAAAGAAATCTTGAAGAATTATTTGGGAAATTTTTCTCTATTTTCACTGAACCAAAAACTGTACAAAGAGTTGCTTACTTATCCATGTAAACTAAGGATTAGAAAGTCAATTTAAAAGGAAGTAGGTAACCAACTCTAACTATATACTTTACAGCTCATCCTATTCTAAAATAATCTAAAAAATCTTTTCCTATACAATGTGAATTAATATAAGCAAAGCTGTATATTGAAATGGGCTGCTGAAATGGCATTTGTGTGCTTCAGATGGGATGAAATCCAAAGATAAAATATCAGGCCCAAGAGACGTTTATTCCAAAATAAGGCCCTCAACCCGTGTCCGAATAAAGCTCATCTTCTTCATTCGCTTTCTTCATTCTTGGTACTGCCAGTCGGTGATCATGAGTTCCAACATTCCCCCTCAAGTAGGAGTCCGGAGATCGGACACCTAACTTGCCTAAAAAATGTCCGTGCAAGGGACCAGCCAATGCCTTAGCAAAAAGATCGGCAATTTGAGAAGAGGAGGGGGTGAAATTGAGAGAGATGAGACCATCTACCAATTTTCCGCGAACAAAATGACAATCGAGTTCAATATGCTTCGTGCGTTCATGAAAGACTGGATTTTTGGCTATGTGGATCGCTGCCTGGTTATCACACCGCAAAGATATTGGGAGAGAAGGAGAGACAGAGAGATATGAGAATAAACGGACAATGCATGCGAGTTCAGCAACCAATCGACGCATGGATCGATATTCTGCTTCTGCAGAAGAGAGTGCAACAACAGGTTGTTTCTTGGACTTCCAGGAGATAGGACAACCACCAAAACTAATGTAGAAACCACTGACAGATCGTCGAGTATCAGAACAAGCCGCCCAATCTGCATCACAAAAACCAAAAATTTGGAACGAAGAATTTGAATTGATGAATAGCCCTAGTCCCGGATCCTTTTGTAGATAGCGAAGAGTGTGATAGGCTGCCTGGAGATGACATGTCCTTGGGCTTTGCATAAATTGACTCAAAGTCTGAACAGTGTATGAAAGATCCGGACGAGAGTGAGTCAAGTAATTCAATTGCCCTAAAAGTCGTCTATACATGCTGGGGTTGGAAAGGAGTTCTCCAGAATCTGCAGTCAATTTGATGGAGGAATCTAAAGGTGTGGAAGCAGATTTTGTCCCAATTTCTGGATGTTCAGCAATGAGGTCCAGGGCAAATTTCCTTTGAGTAACAAGTACTCCATCAGGTACATGTAGGAATTCCATACCTAAGAAGTAATTAGCAATCCCCAAATCCTTAATTTTGAATTCTGTGTTGAGAAACAATTTCAACTCATCAATTTCCCTTTGATTATTACCCGTCAACAGAATGTCATCGACGTAAACAACCAGTATAGTGACAAGGGTACCTGAAGACTTAGAAAAAAGTGAGTAATCATTCAATGATGCAACATAACCTCGTGTACCCAAAGCTGCTGATAGACGTGCATACCATTGGCGCGAGGCCTGCTTAAGTCCATAAAGAGACTTACGCAGCCTGCAAACATGCGAGGGAGATGAAGAAGGCATGCCCGGAGGAAACCGCATGTAGACCTCCTCATTGAGGTCCCCATGGAGGAAAGCGTTGTTTACATCAAGCTGAAAAAGAGTCCAATTGCGTTTAACCGCTATGCTAAGAAGGCAGCGAATGGTTGTCATTTTTACCACAGGTGAGTAGGTTTCATTGTAGTCGATCCCTTCTCGTTGTATGTCTCCACGTACAACCAATCGTGCCTTTAAACGTTCCAAACTCCCATCTGACTTAAGTTTCATTTTGTACACCCACTTGCAGGGTAATGACTTCATTCCAGGTGGTAAAGGTACCACGTCCCAAGTAGAATTGGACGCAAGAGCATCCAGTTCTTGTTGCATAGCAAGTTGCCATCCAGGGTGTGAGGCTGCTTCATGGTAAGACCTGGGTTCCCTTATGCCACTTATAGCATCACTAAGATTCTGGTTGTGTGTGCTCAAAAAGGAATAAGGAAAAGAATCAAGAGGAAAATAAGAAACACTAGGTGAAATCACAGTAAAGGCACTGTCACAAATAAAATCACCTAAATGTCTAGGAAAAATAGATTTTCTGGTTGATCTGCGCAAATCTTCTGCCTGAGGTAGCACATGAGAGGGAATAGGTGAAGTAGGAGAAAAAAAATCAGGAGTAGACACGATGGGAGCTGGGGAAGAAACAGGATCGATAGGTGAAAGAGAAGAGTCAAAAGGATCCTCAAGATTTGGAGGAGGGTTGTTTAAGGGAGTACAAACCCGAGGAGATGTGGAAGGAGTAGGAATAGGGGATTCTGGGAACAAAGGTTCATTTGAAAGAAAAGACCCTGGGAAAAGTTTAGACATAGGTTCTGATTTGGTGAAAGGAAAAATAGACTCAGTAAACTTCACATTTCTGCTCACCACAACCTGGTTAGTCTGAAGATTAAGAACTTTATACCCTTTCTTCCCAAAAGGAAAACCTAGAAGAACACCTGGAAAAGCTCTTGGAGCAAGTTTGTCCCTATTAGCAGATAATGTAGACACAAAACAAAGACAACCAAAGGGTCTGAGTTGAGAGTAAGAGGGACTCTCTTTAAACAATTTTTCATGAGGACTGATGTTTCCCAAAACTTTAGAGGGAAAAAGATTTATCAGGTGGGTGGCAGTAAGAAGGGCTTCTCCCCAATATTTGGAAGGTAGGTGAGACTGATATAAAAGAGCCCTGCAAATTTCAAGGAGATGTTTGTGCTTCCTTTCTGCTATCCCATTTTGTTGTGGGGTAGCAACACAAGTGGTTTGATGAACAATACCTTGTGAAGTAAAGAAATCTGAGGGGAGAACACCTGAACCTAATTCATAGGCATTATCAGACCTAATAATTTTTACTTTTCTATCAAACTGTCTCTCAACATAAGATAAGAAAGATCTCAGTATTGGAAATGCATTGGATTTTGTAGAAAGTAGAAAGGTCCATGTAGATCTGGTGTAGTCGTCTACAATAGTGAGAAAGTATTTTTCCCCTTTGTAGGTTTGGGTCTTGTAGGGTCCCCAAGTATCAATGTGCAATAATTCAAAACTGTTTTTGGTGGTAATATGACTTTTAGAAAATGGCAATTTGTGGAGTCTAGCCATTGGACAAATATCACAAGGAAAATCATGTTTCTCACCTTCTGAATAACATATATCTTTAATGTGCCTCATAGAAGCGTAGGGTAAATGCCCCAACCTATAATGCCAAAGTTTTCTAGAGTCAAGAGAATCAGAAAGAGTATTCATTGCATTCATATTCTGATCATTACAAACTACAGGATTCTTGACTAATTTAGAATGAAAAGACTCAAAATCAGACACTACATGTTTGGACTTAACATGATGTTTGGGAGAAATTAAAGAAGATTGAAAACTAGAAGACTCAATTGAAATGGGATTGGAATCTGATGTGCAATCCTTCAGTACATATAGACCAGCTGCAGCTTCACCAAAAATCTGTTTCCTGTTGAGATTGAGGTCCTGTAGAAAACACCCACGTTTAGTAAAAAGAAAACCAAGCTCGGTTTGATCAACAAATTGGCTTACAGAAAGTAAATTGTGTTTAAAAGAAGGAACATAGAGCACACTCTGTAGCTCTAAATTAGGAGTGAGGGAAACTATTCCTATGCAAGTGACAGAAACCTTATAGGAATTAGGTAGAGTAACCGAAATTGGTCTAGAAAGATATTTTATGTCATGAAGCAAAGATTTGTCATAAGTCATGTGTTGAGAAGCCCCCGAATCTATGATCCATGGTTTAGAATTAAAAACAGTGAAACATGAAGAATAAGCACTCAAAACAGTTGCAATACCAGCCATGCTTGCAAAATGGTTTTCAGAACCTGATGCTTGGGAATCCCCACTTTGGACATACTTAAATATCTGTATCAGTCTATCACACTGATTCTTAGTGAAACCTTGAGAATTCACAATATTTGACATAGTGCTTGATCCCACATTTTTGCCAGAATGCTCATTGAGCATAATTCCTTCCTCAGA
>JAJOOE010059198.1:0-20088 GCA_036250405.1 Solanum raphanifolium
GAAATCCTATGTTTCCATTATGCACTTCTCTTTGAGATTCCTCATGTAAGATCATGGAATAAGCTTGATTAGTAGATGGTAGGGGTTTCATCATCAGAATATTCCCCCTACACCCTGAATACATTTCATTCAAATCCATTAAAAATTACATCAATTTGATATCTTCATTCATTTTATGGTTGTGTGTTTTAGCACCACACTTACAATCACAACCACAAGTCATGAATGTGTTCAAAACCTTCATTTGGTCCCATAGCTTCTTTAGTTTGTTAAAGTAACTAGCAACATCATTTGTACCTTGAGATATGTTGTTGAGATCTCTTTGTAACTGAAAAAGTTTTGCTCCATCAGGTTGTCCATACCTCTCTTGGAGCTCATTCCACAGATCAACAGCAATCAGGCAATAGATAACACTCTCTGAGATCTCCTTGCTAAGAGAATTCAACAACCAAGCAATGACCATGTCATTGCACCTTCTCTAGTGGTAAAAAAAAGGTGAGTCTTCTTGTGGAACAATTGCTTTGTCATCAATAAAGCAAAGCTTATTCTTAGCTGACAGAGAAATCAAAACTCCTCTTTTCCAGTTTCCATAATTAGAACCATCGAAAATGATGTTGATGAGATTGTTTCCAGGCGAATCTGATGGAGTCAAGTAGTATGGATGACTGGAATTGACTACATTAGTGGTTTTCTCAGCTGAAGAGGAAGATTTGTCAACTACGGTCTCAATTTCCATCTCACTGAAATTGAGTGAAACAGTATAATGAAGAAAAAATAGGAGAGAAGATGATGAATTTCCCTTAAAATGCTTCTGATACCATGAAAGATTTTAATGAAATCTTGAAGAATTATTTAGGAAATTTTTCTCTATTTTCACTGGACCAAAAACTGTACAAAGAGTTGCTTACTTATCCATGTAAACTAAGGACTAGAAAGTCAATTTAAAAGGAAGTAGGTAACCAACTCTGACTATATACTTTACAGCTCATCCTATTCTAAAATAATCTAAAAAATCTTTTCCTATACAATGTGAATTAATATAAGCAAAGCTATTTATTGAAATGGGATGCTGAAATTGCATTTGTGTGCTTCAGATGGGATGAAATCCAAAGATAAAATATCAGGCCCAAGAGACGTTTATTCCAAAATAAGGCCCTCAACCTGTGTCCGAATAAAGATCATCTTCTTCATTCGCTTTCTTCATTCTTGGTACTGCTAGTCGGTGATCATGAGTTCCAACACTCCATTTATCCAATTATTCTAAGATCAATCGTGGTGATACTAAGTTGATTGCATGCGTAGACGACATTTGTTATGCTATAGAAGATCATCATGATGAAGAAGATGGAAATGCCACCACGTATCATCAAATTGACAATTTTAGTAAGTTGTATGATCGAATTATTAATTGTCGTTTAGCTTATAATTATCATTTTGAGTTGGATAATGGTTTGTTTTGTATATGGGATCTAAAGTATATTGCCATTTGCAATCCCGCTACTAGAGAAGTAAGATTTCTTCCCAATGTTCCTCATGAGGGCGAGGACTTTATATGTTCAATAGGTTTTGCGCCTAAAGAAAACCAGTATAAAGTTGTTGTGACTATTGAAACTTACGGAAAGTTATCAACAACATGAGTTTTTACTTTAGGCATAGATAAATCATGGAGGGAAATAATTAAATATGACGAACATGGTTTTTCTATTGCAGGAAACATATATGGTATTTGCATTAGTGGGATAATCTATCGGGTTAGCCTTGATCCGGACTATAGTATAGTTGCGTTTGATGTTAAATCAGAAATTTTCACAAGTATCACAATGTCGATTGAATTATGTCGTAGTTTTAGTGATTGTGACAATATGCTAATAGAATTGAATGGAAAATTAGGAATGATGAAATATTCAGATTATTTGCTTGATAACGAGATTTATCTATGGGTTTTTGAATAAGACGAAGAATGGAAACATGAGATACTTCATTTTCCTTTAGAAAGAGAACCTAATGAGTTTTACTTTGATCCGTTTATGATTCGCAAGTATGGTGCTGAAGAAATTGTATTTGCAATACACATAACATGGAGAAGTCATGATGATGTTTTGGCTTTTTATATTTATGATATGAAGAATAAGAGTTGGAGACATTTTGAGGTTCAAGAATTTCCTGGCAAGATTGAACGTATTTTTACTTATAGTGAAACTCTCTTCTCTCTGCAAAATATTGGTAGTGTTCATCACCAAGTATAACTACAACATATAACTACAACATGACAATTATATTTGAATTATATATTGCTTTTATATGTAAAAGGTTATAGTGGATAGCTAGATTGTAATGTGGAGGCTTATTTTGTGGGGATTAATGTAATACATGGTGTGTTTTTTGTTTAGTGTTAATTTGGGTATTTCAACTACATGTGTATCTTATTCTACATGATCAGATTTATCATTAGAAAATGCAAGTGATTCTTTATTTACCCTATGATTTGTAAATATTTTTCTTCTCTTCAACTACAGCCACACTTGTTTAGATCTTTACTCCATACCATAGGGGGATTTTCAAATATTTAAAAAAAAAAATTCCCAACAGAAATAAATGGATCGACAATTGGAATAGAATTATAATGTTTAGCACTTTTATACTTGACATACATTACCATTAATGGAGAAGTCAAGTTTCTTAATTTTCTACAACTCCATATATACAATGTTTTATGTTTGCTGAAGTAGGCAGTTGGAAGTTGGAGAGAGCATAGAGAACTTATGTTGTTAGCCCTAATAATACATAGCTTTTCCAAGCTGGGAAAACCAACCTGCAAATGTTGAAGGCCTTGTATTTTATATAGCTTCAAGTACAAATCCCAAAATGAACCATATCTCATTTTAGTCAAGGTTGCAGGAAGTAAAAAATAAAAAAAAGTTGCTTTAAGTAAAATAGGAACTCCAACTACCAAAAGTTACTCATAATGTCTCAAAACAACATAAGTTGTCTAAACTCATCCCTATATCGGTGCTCAATACTATTCCCAATAATATATAAACTCATGCTCAATTGTATGAAACATAACTCTTTTTCAACTTGAGGTAATTACTCAAAAGATCCTCTTAAAAGAGGCAGTACTGTGAAAACATTTCGAACTCATAACTCAATTTAGAAATCGATATTTCTCTATTTTAAATGTAAAAGTGTTACATTTGGGAATACTTAGTTCCCTTATACTCATATTGAAATATGAAATACGACTCTTCTCATTCTCATACTCATTTACTCAAGATTTAGTTCAAAACTATAATCAATTTCAAAAGAATGCTCAACATGACTCAAAAAGGACCTCTTGAACTTTCCTTTTAACTTTACTTTAATTTGGATAAACATAAGTATTCGACTCAGAGTCTCAAAACATCAACAAAGGAAATAGAAAAAAAAGACTCCTCACTACTACTGTCTATGAAGCCTCTAAATACTATGATAGATGTCGAGACAAGACTCACGACATCTTAACAAAGCAAAAGATAAAGATATGGAGCCCTCCAGAAGCAAAGAGGTTCACCAAAGCTAGCTAGAGTGCTAATGGTTTCAACGAAGCGCCGGTTGATGACCCTGAATAACTGCATTTGCATCATGAAAAGATGCAGGTCGAATGACGTCAATACATTGAATGTACGAGCATGCAATAGAAAAACTGAAAAGCTGGACTGATAACCGGGGAAGACATACTCACCTCAACTCAACTCCAATATGAAACCAATAATAAAAGATGCGATATTAAAAGCTTTTAACATAGTAAATGTCAACTCGAATGTATAAAAATACAATAACATACTCTTTACTCTTATTTGGGAGATATTCTCTAACCGACAACCATAACTATGAGCTAGGTGATGATACAACATCTCGCCCACGCTGCCAGAATTGTCTTATACCTTGCCGGGGTATAGAACACCTCAACTAAGTGGATCCACTAAGTTATGCTTAAAGGCAATAAGGAATCATCTTAAAAGTATGATCATTTACCCATGTTGACATACATGGTATATGCGGATTTTAAGTTGTCTAAACTCATCCCCATATCGGTGCTCAATACTATTCCCAATAATATATAAACTCATGCTCAATTGTATGAAACATAACTCTTTTTCAACTTGAGGTAATTACTCAAAAGATCCTCTTAAAAGAGGCAGTACTGTGAAAACATTTCGAACTCATAACTCAATTTAGAAATCGATATTTCTCTATTTTAAATGTAAAAGTGTTACATTTGGGAATACTTAGTTCCCTTATACTCATATTGAAATATGAAATACGACTCTTTTCATTCTCATACTCATTTACTCAAGATTTAGTTCAAAACTATAATCAATTTCAAAAGAATGCTCAACATGACTCAAAAAGGACCTCTCGAACTTTCCTTTTAACTTTACTTTAATTTGAAATGTAAATTAAGAAATGTGATGAGGATATATAGGATCCATCAAGGATTAATGAATACTTTAGGAGTGAATTTCAAGAAGAGAATGTAGGTACGATTTGAGGCAACACACTCGGATCGAAGGACAGAAGAGTAAGGGACCTGGACCCTGGTGTACTGAGTGGCGCAGAGCGCCAGCCCCCAAACTATTGAACAGTGTTTGGGGCACACTGCTGGCGCGGCATGCCAGGCCCCAAACTACTGACTAGTAGTTTGGGTGCTATGCTGGCGCGGTGCCCCACCCCTCTGCCCAGAAATCTGACGAATTTTCTTTCTCAATTTCAAGTCTTAACTCATCTAGAATCGAATGGTTTCTTTCAAACTCTCTTTGATTCATAAACCCAACACAATTTCAATGAATTCCCGCACAAAATCTATCAACAACAACACTCATTCGCAAGACCCTCACCTCAAGAACTCAAAACCTCCATTGTTAAAGAATGAAGTTGAAACTCAAGAACTATTCAAGATTCTCATAAGAAACGAATTCATGTAGTAACTCATGGATGAAATTACATGTAGGGTGTGAGGACGAACGAGTTCATCACTGTGGGAAGCTTACATACCTCGAACGAACACTTGTTCTTGGCGAAATCCTTAGTTCTTGAAAGAACGCTTGAAATCTTTCCCTTTTCTCCTCTTGAAACTTGCTCTCAGATCCCTAAACGTTTTTGGAATGTGAGAAATACCTAGCGTCTGATTAGACCCTCAATTTGGGTGAGGAAAACGTGGGTAGGCCTATTGGGGTAAGGAATAGACCAAAATACCCTTTCTTTAAACGGATGAAAATCCTTAACTAGAGAGGCTCCACTCAAGCGGGCATAACTTCTTACTCTTAGCTCGAAATTTAGCAAACTCGGTGGAGTTGGAAAGAGTACTCCAAGACCTTCGATTTGATACCTCATGGGCCACCTAATCCTTTATGTGCTAAAATATATGGTCGTTTGGAGTTGACCCAAAACTAAAAACTGACCGAAGTCTGAGGTGTTACATTCACATTTCTTCTCAGCATCTCTTAAAGCATGGTGTTGATATATATGCTTTGTTTTTCCATGCTGCACCAGATTTTCAGCCATTGCAATGGCTGATTTAATGTCCACATAGATCACTGTTGGTTCTTTTGGCAACAGATCCAATTTAAACAACATTTTTCTCAACCAAATTTCTTGATTTGTAGCAGATGCAGCAGCAACAGCAGCCACATACTTGTCTTCCTCTGAAGATTGAGCTACAATATCTTGCTTTTTTGTGCTCTAAGAAAAAATGCCCGAACCAAGCGAATAACAGTAGCCAGATGTGCTTTTTTAATTATCCAAACATCCACCCCAATCACTATCTAAATAGCCAATAAGAGCTTCATTCTCTGCACTTCTATACCGGATTCCATAATCAATCGTCCCTCTAATATACCTTAACACCCTTTTAGCGACCCCAAAATGCTTAGTGCTGGACTTTTAATAGAAGGATATTTCTAGTAGAAGAGCTGATGTATTGTTTCATATTTGAATTTCTCTTACATTCTACGTTCCCGAAATGGATCTTATCAAATATTTCACATTTTCTATGATTATCTCTATTTCAAGTATTCGGGGAATCCTCCTTAATAGATGAAATATTCCTATTATGTCAATGCCAATTGAATCAATGTTATTAGCTGTGACTTCAAACTTTTTAGTATTTTCTGTTTCTTCCAATGATTTGATTGGTCAATCATTTGCTTCATTGGTTCCAATGGTGGCAGCTGTGGAATATATCGAGATAATAAACTGATAGTAAACATTATTTTTGGCCTAGAAGTTGTTAGATACAGTAGGCTTCCTATAAGACTTATATAAGCTTTTGGATCTTCCCTCTCTTCGCCATCATCCTTTATTAATTTTCCATTCACAACAAGTGGAGTTGCAATAGCTTTGCACTTGTCAAGCTTGAACCTTTGTAACAGTTTCAAAGCATATCTCTTTTGGGATAAGAAAATTCCTTCACAAGATGGAGATACTCCATTCCCAGGAAAAACTTCATTTCTCCTAGATCAGACATCTCAAAAACTTTTAACATTTCATTTTTAACTTCTTGAACCGCAAGAGAATTTTCACCTGTAATCATCAAATCGTTGACATAAATTGTATCATAAAAACATCCCATCAACATGTATTTTGAAGAATAGAGTAGGCTCATTTAGGCTTCTGTTGAAGCCTTGAGACAACAAATGAGTATCCAGCCTACTATACGTCTATAATACCATGCTCTTGGAGCTTGTTTTAGACCATAGAGAACCTTTTTAAGCTTGTACACGCTATCTTCTTCACCTACAACTGTTAAACCCTTAGGTTGTTCAACATAAATGTCTTCCTCAAGCAATCCGTTGAGAAATGTAGATTTGACATCCAAATGGAATATTTTCTACTTGTATTGTGCTGCAAGAGCGACTAGAAATCTTACTATCTCATGCAGCACGACAGGAGCAAATGTTTCTCCAAGTCCACTCCAGGCTGCTGAGAATTGCCTTTAACTACAAGTTTAACTTTATTCTTAAAGATGGAGCCATCTGGATTGAACTTTGTTCGGTAGACCCATTTGACACCGATAACATTCTTTTCTTCTGGCCTAACAACCAACTCCCAAACATCATTTTTATTAATCATGGCAAGTTCCTTCGTCATAGCTGAAATCATGGCAAGTTTCTACTCATGATTCTTTTTCCCATAGCCATTTAGCCGCTGGTCCATCGTCGAAGTCGTCTGCCACAACAGGTACTACTTATGACTTTGATCCTTTTTGTGATCAGGGGCGGACTCACATGTGTCTTGGTAAAAAATTACACTGTATATATAAGGTAAATTTTATGTATTTATGTGAATATATATATTTTGAACCCCCTCAATGACAAGGAAAACGAGATAGCCTAGCGGCAAGTTCCTTCAAAACTAAGTGTGACGTCTAGGGTTCAAATCCTCTGGCTAGCGTTTTACTTTTTTAGTTTCAATTTTTTTTTAAGTTCCAATTCCATTTTTTACGTTTTTTTTTTTTGTTTTTTGTTTTTTTATAAAACATGCTAAAAGTGTGGTTTTAAATCCAAAAGAATTCAAGGGTTCCATTCCTTGAAAAAAAAAATTGTTGGCTTATTTACACGTTTATACTTTTATACTTTTATTTTTCGAACCCCCTGAATGAAAATCCTGGGTCCGCCACTGTTTGTGATAATGATACCAATTCGGTAAATACTAGTTCTTTACCTCGTCAATCTAATACATATAATGCTTCATTAAAACTCAATCACCAATCTTCTTTTGCACGTCAAAATACTATTAACTCCATAAGACGATCATCTCGCCATGCTCCTCCTCCAGACCGATATGGATTCTCAACAGGTGAATATGGACGATTTTTATGCCTTACTAACAACCTTAAATTATATAGTTGTGCCAAATTCTTACATGCAGGCTAGTGGTCAGAAATGTTGGGAGGATGCAATGCATGAAGAATTAGTTTCCCTTGAGGAGAATGATACATGGGATATGGTGGATAGACCAACAAATGCCACAATTATTGGAAGTAGATGGGTGTACTCAATCAAGATGAAAGCTGATGGATCCCTAGATTGATACAAGGCAAGATTGGTAGCTCAAGGATACAAGAAGGAATATGGAATCGACTACGATGAAACATTTGCTCCAGTAGCTAAGATGATGACCATACGTATATTGCTTGCTATAGCATCAATAAAAGGTTGGAAGTTACATTAAATGGACGTCAAAAATGCTTTCTTGCATGGATAGTTACAAGAAGTTGTCTACATGAATCCACCACTAGGTTACAAATTCTTTAATCAAAATCAGGTGTGTCATCTTAAGAAATCTCTATATGGATTAAAGCAAGCCCCTCGCTCTTGGTTTGAAAAGTTTAGCACTACAATCTTAGGTGCTGGTTTTACTCAGCGTAATTCAGATTACTCATTATTCCTTCGTCAGTCTACCTCAGGTATTACTATACTTCTCCTTTATGTGGATGACATGATTATCACATGAAATGATGAAGTTGGAATCTCTCATTTGAAAGATCTGCTACACTCTTCGTTAAAAATGAAAGACCTAGGAAAGCTAACATATTTTTTGGGTTTGGAGGTAAGTTATTGAAAAGAAGGCATACAATTGAGTCAACAACATTATGCAGAAGATCTTGTTCAATTAGCTAATCTTATAGATCATAAGAAGGTTCATACTCCAATGGAAGCGAATACAAAATACAAAAAAGAGGAAGGAGAAATTTTCCTTGATCAGACCTTGTATACGTCTAGTTTATAACACCCCAGAAAATTTTTGAGCTAAGACTCGAACCGTTCTTTGTAGTGAGTGAGATTTTTCCAAGGAATTAAAAATTTCTTAAGTCTTAAGGTCACTAGAGGTAGCACCTTGAGTTCCAAGAAGAACCTAAGAGAAAAGCATTCAAGTCATTCCTAGTTTTTCTTAAGTTTTGGGTCAACTTCAAACGACCATAAATCATATTACAAGATGGGTTAGGTGAGCTACAATATAGAAAATTAAAGCCCTTCGAGACCTCTTTCCAACGCCATACAGTTTTCTCAATTCCAAGCTCTGAGTAAAAAGTTATGACGGATTTACTAACGTCGTGCAAACCTGGCAGCAGCTCAGCGATAGCTATGCGACGCGGAGCCAACACGGACCTCTCTGCCTGGTGAAAGATCTTTCCGACTCGCAGCTCGTTTTAATTATTTCTTTAGGGGTATTTTGGTCCTAAAAACCCTTAGGAGTTCATCTAAATTGCCCTAAACGTGTAGAAAATTAGTTTTCACAAATCAAAACCCTCTCATCCACTCCAAAGATTCTACACTCAAGAAATTCAAGAAAAGCTAAGGCTAGGGTTCTTCTTTCCAGATTTTCCTTCAAGTTCTTCAAGAAGATGATTCATTAAGGTATGTAAACTTCCATAGTGTTGGGTTTGTTCACCCACACGCCAATCATGTTAATTTCAGCTTTAAATTCGTTCTAAAAGTTGAAGCTTTGATGTTCTTGTTATGTATTCATGAATTTGCTTTCGCTCTTGAATTGGGCTGAGATTGAGGAGTTCTTGAGGTTAATGTGTCGATTTATAGAGGGGTTAGAGTTAGATTCTAGTGTACATGTGCTGTGTATCTAAATCTAAAGAAAGATTGAGAAAAAGAATCGAATTTAGGCAAATTGGGGTTAGAAAACGAAGAAGAAATTTCGTCGGTCGAAATTTGACGTTGGTTGCGTGTCGGGGGGCAGGTTCCTAGATTTGAGAATTTCTGTTTCGCGTCACGGAGCTGACACAGAGTGTTCTGCCTCAAAAGCCATTTCCAAAACCAATTTTTAAAAGCCTCTTCGCGTCGCGGACCCACTCTCAAATATTGGTTTTCAGTCTTTTCTCATGTTTAACTATCTAAAATCAATCCTAAACATCATGAGACCTTTCCTATCACAAATCACAACCTTGAATCCATAATTCAAGTTCAAGGTAGAGTTTTAAGAGTTAAGTTTTTGAGAATTCTTTTGAACATTCTAAGAAAGTCCTTTAAGTCCTTTTGAGGAGTCTTCTACAATTTCTAATAACTTGTTTCAAGACTCGAGCAAGTGAGTACGAGTGAGGAGAATGTATTCATGACTCTACTTTATCATTACAAGATCCTTCATACCATGAAGCATAACTCTTGAATTCATAATTCACATTCAAGTGAGAGTTACGAGTAGAGTTCAAGAAACCCTTTGAGTTCAATTGTGAATCCTTGAGATCAACTATCAATTTGAACTAAGTTTTGAGGAAGTAAACCATAGAATGAGAAAAGTCGTAAACATGAGTTCCATATTGTTATGTAGATCATAGAGTCGAGTTGTTTCATGCCCATAACTCCGCATGAACGTTGTAAGTTGAGTATCCTTCAGAGAAGTGGTATGTTCAAGTTCTAAGCCTTTAAGTGTTGAGTTTCTAATCCCTTTTGAGAAGTATCTTTGAGTCCTTGAGTGGAATATTTCATGCTCATAATTCCGCATGAACATTATAAGTCGAATGGTCTTGAGATGAGAAGTATCTTTGAGTCATTGAGTTGAGTAGTTCATGCTCATAATTCCACATGAACTCTGAGTTGTTTGAAATGAGTAGTATCATTGAAGTGCTTGAGTTCCAAGTATTTGAGTTCATCTCCATAATTCGGATGAACCATAATGTAAGAAGTCTTTTACAAATGTTTTAACTTTGTTTTAAGACTTAAGTTTTGAGTTCAGTGAAGAGTAAAGTTGAAGTTCTTTTCTTCAAAAAGTATATGGGGACTAAGTATTCGCAAAGAGATTTAAAATGTTTCACATTTAAATAAGAACGAAAACTGAGATTTCCAAAGAGCCTTCGAGCTAGTTTTCAGAAAAGAATAATCGCTTTCTAAATGAAGCAAGAGGGGAAACTTTGATTTCCAAGATAGCTTTTGAGCTAAGTTTTTGAGCATTAATCTCAAATCACAGAAAGAAGTATGTTTTTAAAACATAAAGAGCTAGTATATTTTGGGAGTAATATTGAGCACCGATATGGGAGAGAGTTTATATAACTCACATCCCTCATAAACCATGTAGCCATCATGGGTAGAAAAGGGTCATACTTTTTAGATGAAACCTTTTCGCATAGACTAGTGGATCCACTTAGTAGTTCAGGTCCTATACCTGTGGCAAGGTATAGGATGCGCTGGCAGCGTGAGGAAGATCGCTGTATCATCACAATAACTCTTATGTGATGGTTGTCGATTAAAGAAACTCCCACAATAGTATTTGCATGGTTCCTCAAGGGGTTCTGCTTAGTATGAATGGGGGTATGTGACTTCATTCATGCATTGTACAAGTAGACTTTGAGAGGGAGCATGGTATGTCTTTTATGATATTATGATTATGAGTTAACATCATGTTTTAAACAGTTTTCCTTTTCTTTATATTGCACTTGTTTTAAACTGCTTTATATTGAAATGAGTTCAGTTATGTTGAGTTGAGCTGAGCCATGTAAGTTCTTCAGTTTCTTTCAGATTCTTTCAAGCTTATGTTTATGTTTAGAATTCCCCTTACATGCTCGTACATTCCACGTACTGAGCCATTTGACCTGCATCTTCTCATGATGCAAACACAGGTACTCAGGATCATCAACATGAGCTTCGTTGATACATCCAGAAGTTTGAGTTAGCTATGGTGAGCCTCCTTGTTTTCGGAGGATTTCATTTACTTTTCAGTTTAATCAGGATGTCGTGGGTCTTGTCCTGACTTCCATCTTTATCAGTTAGAGGCTTCATAGATAGTCAGTATAGTTGAGAAGTCTATATTATTCATTTATTTTATTAAATGTTTTAAAGACTTAAGTTGACTATTTTATGGCGAGTTGAATAATTTATTTTTATTCAATTTTCTTTTGAGTTAAAGCTTGTGGTTAAGTTTCATGAATTTTATTCAATTTTTAAGCTTTTGCATGCTTGAGTTAGTCTTCCGCTTGTAGTCAGCCAGGATGAGGGTTCGCTTGGGGACCAACAATGCTCTTCGAGTGCTGGCCATGTCCAGGGTGTAGGCTCGGATCGTGACATAGTTAGATCACTTATTTATCTTACTATGAGTCGTCCTGATATTTCTTATGCAGTACAAGTGTTAAGTCAATTTGTTACCAAGCCTCACAAGATGCACTATACAGTTTTACTCAGGGTTATTAGATACATAAGAGGTACTGTGAATCGAAGTCTCTTATTCCCATCATCTGCATAGCTGGAAATGGTGGGATATGCTAATGCAGATTGGGCAGGATACCCTGATTCAAGACGATCCACTACAAGTTGGTGCATGATGCTCGACTCGTGCATGATCTCTTGGAAGTGCAAGAAACAATCTCGAACATCGAAGTCATCCACGGAGGCAGAGTATAGAAGTATTTTTGTTGCATGCTCTGAAATAATGTGGCTATGAAGGTTGTTATCTGAACTTGGCATCAAAATGGAAGGATCGACCACATTGTACGGAGACAACACTAGTGCAATCATAATAGCAATCAATCCCGTTCATCATGAAAATACCAAGCACATAGATGTAGACTATCACTACATCAGAGAACTGGTTGAAGATCGGAGTATTAACCTGAAGTATATATCCTCTAAAGATCAACCGGCTGAACAAGCTTAAATCATTGAGTTTTGCAACAGATCAACTAGAAGATGGAGTGCACTTTGTGTTCCCTCGCGTGCATGAAAGGTTATGCTCATCGGCACATATAAATTTCAGTTTCTGCATTATTGATGGAGGCCTTACGGAAGACACTGGATGTTTATCCTCTTTGGAACTATATCATGAGAAATTTTGTGAATTTGCCTCAAAGCATAGGCCAACTTAGTTCTCTTCGATCCTTGAATTTAACAGATTGCAAGAAGCTTACTCATCTGCCAGAATTTCCCCAGCAATTAGATACAATAAATGCAGATTGGAGTAATGATTCGATCTGTAATTCGTTGTTTCAGAATATCTCATTATTGCAGCATGACATCTCTGCTTCAAATTCCTTCTCACTAAGAGTGTCTATGAGTTGGTCGAAGAATATCCCAATTTGGTTCCACCATCGGGAAGGTGGTAGAAGTATATCAGTCAAATTGCCTGAAAATTGGTGTGTAAGTGATTACTTCTTGGGATTTGTTGTATGTTACTCTGACGATATAATTGACACCATAGCTCACTTGATTTGTTATGATGAGAGGCCGGTGACACGTATCACCCAAAAACGTGCCTTATCCAACCATTCAAATCATCATTTTGGACCTACTATTCATTTTTTCTTGGTACCTCTTACTGGCTTATTGGATAAATCTAAGGCAAATGAAAAAACACCAAGTGACTATGGGCGCATTAGAATATTTTGCACTGGAGATATGAAGGAGTTTGTACTTCGTTTGTTGTATAAAGATGAACCTAAGATTGAGGCCAGTTGCTCCTCTTCTAAGAAACAATGATGAACCACCTGGCATGACGATCGTGAACACCACGATGAAGCCAGTCCATTCAGAAACTTTGCAGCTCTTTCCCATAAGTTCAGGATATTAGCTTAAATATAGGTATCTATACTAGTTGGTAGAGAAATTGTCTTCTCTCTTTTTATATAATTCTCTCCAAAACCAAAAAATATACTCTTTCCTCTGTGTTTTCTTTCTTCTTTTCATTAGTTTGTTTTTCCTCTATGTTTTATTTCTTCTTTTCTCTATTGACATTAATGGGGTGATGTACATATCAACAATAAGTTTTGTCTATTGACTCTCTACCTTGTCTCCGCTTGTGCTGAGCGATGAGTTAACTTTTTTGTGAACAAGCTTAAATTTTCTATTTTTCAAATCAGATCCCGGGATAATATGATCTTAATTCAATTCTTACCTAATGTACTCACAAATCAATAATTTGATCTTGAAAATTAGTCAACTCTAAAATGAAAAGATGAATACCTCAATTGATGCCAGACAGTTAGTTAGAAAGAACTGCTTACAGATCTGAACATTTTCACATATTGTATTGGAAAATAAATGTTGCTTCTAAGTTCTAAGTTCTGTGCTATACTCAAAATTGATTTTCGACTTGTTCACTGATGGTGCTTCTTTTTACAATTTAAATGGCTCTAAATTGATTCTCTGAAATAAAGTATTTTGTTTCCATAATTTATTTACTCGCCCTTCTCAATGTGAATGAAGGACTAGGCTTTCACCTAGTATTATGTTTGTTTTGAAATATCATGGTTTTTGAGCAGATGAATACTTCAATTGCTATTTCCTTTGTTCAAATTGGTTCACCGGAGTCTTTTATAAGGAAGTTTCTAAATTTTTTTGTGTGATATTTGATCATGAATCCCTTGTAGTCGGCAAAAAATGGCATAGTTCTCAACTTAATTTGTAGATGCTTCTATATCAATATTAATTCCTCAAGTAAGGGAAACATTCTCTGAGTTCTTTGTCTTTGCTTATGAGCTGCATTTGTTATAGAACTAGTTTTTCGTAAAATTTTGGTGGGGTTTTCAGGCCTGTGCAACTGCTGAGAAGTTTATGCGGCAGTTACCATCGTTAACTAAGCAGAAGCAAGAGACTGAAGATGTTGACAAAGTGAGCACTGCAGATTTAATTTATAGAACTAAACTTGAATACACGTAAAATTAGCAGTGTATTCAACTATACAGGGATTGTCTGATGAGCATCTTTCCACATAACACTCTACAATTTTCCCTGATTTGCTATCTGTAAACAATAAAGACTCAAAACTCAAAATGAAGCACAACTACAACAAAAGCAAATCATGAATTATTTTTAATATGTTAAAAAGGAGATTTTTGAGCCTTCTCCATTAAAATTATATATTTAGTCAAACAAATCACATTAAGAATTAGTGATTATACGCGTTGAGAAATATTATTGAATCAGGTTCACCAATAAAAGAGTGTTAGAAGATGGCTCACAAGCCGATTAGCGTGCAAATACAATATTGGTATCGGATCCACATGCTCGTTTCGATTGTTGATATGGTTGTATACTTGTATACATTACATGAAAATGAGGGTTCTTATATGTAATTCTTGACTTGTAATTGCATGGCTGATATATGGTCGTTGTTTGTTTTTGTCGGATCTTGTCTAATGGAGGGTAGCTTCATTATTTAGTAAGTCTTCTTGCTTTATAACATCCTGGTCTTGTGACGGAGTGCATGGGTAGCTCACTATCTTGTTACCACTTTGGTATACTATCCTTCCTCCTACTCACTTTTTTCTGTAGGTGGTCTTGTAACAAAGTGCATGTATAGCTAGCTCTGATCCACCACCCTTTAAAAATATTTTTCAAAAAGTATCTTTTGTTTTTAGCTAGAGAATCAAAATTACTTTTTAGGAAAATAATTTCTGACCCAAAAACCAACCTCATATAATCGATCTAGGACATGACCCCGACACCCGTACTAAGATACAACCCCGATGATTGATCCAAAATCTGATCCTGAGATCTGACTAGGACATGACCCCGACTTTCGACTTGAGACCCGACATTCAAACTGGATAGGATATCCGACCCAAGAATTGACACCGACACTCAAATTTCGACAAGATCGACCAATCCAAAATCCGAACCCGTCACTCGAATTGAGACCTGACTTTCAAATCAGACTTGATCCAGACAACCAACAACCGATGCGAGACCCAACTTTTGAATCAGGACCCGACTTGTGAACCAACAACCGAGTTTGTATTCACACTTTGCTTGATATTAGTGAAAACAACTTGAAATTCTATGTGACAGGTCGTTGTTTTACTCCCTTGAGCAATGAGGTTTCTGCGTAAAACTCTTTTTCTTTATTGTTAAGTACTTTATCGCATTCTAGCAAACTATTTACCTTATACTACAGTTCACGGTGGACTACCACATCTCAACACCTAGCTATTTTTACACGATTTATGAAAAATTCACAATGAATTACCTTGTTTGTATATTGGCAAGTGGAATATACAAATGGAGTTCTGAAAAATTTCTAAATGTATAAATAGAGAATTTGTATATACTTACTCTATTTGTATATTCACAAGCGAAATATACAAACCGCGCGAAATATACAAATCACAACCTCCATAGCAAACAGATTTATAGCTATGGAGCGCAATTATTGAAATTATATCTATAAAGCCTTATTATGTCTATTATGTTTGTTTTTTCTGGAATTTTCTCAATAAAAAAGGAAAAATTACCTAAATACACAACTTATTTTACGATATTTTCTAATATTTCCTACTATTTGAAAAAATTACAAAAATCTCCTCTCTCTCCTATCGATCAGATACATCACTTTACATGATGTATAAGAACATACGCGATATATGTTGATATTAACAGTTAATTGTATCTGATACAATTATTAGACCTATATCTCATACAATAGTAAGATATATGTTAAGGATTTATGGACTACTCAAATAAAATGAAACATCATATGGAGGGAAAATTGTATATAATAGCAAACTATTAATTCAAATTAAATGCTATAAACATAGTTTGATTTAATTGTACCCCATAGCAAACTGTTGCTATTTCGCCTCTCTCCTGGTGAATCTCGCTCGTCACTCTCGTTCTCTCCCTCTCCTCTCTTGCTTTTTATACAAACGCAAATGTATAAAATGTGTTTGTGTTTGTATAAAGCGAGAGAAAATTGTATATATACATATATTTTCATTCCTCTCTCTCCCTTCTCCAAATCTCGCTCGCCACTCTCCCAGATCTCGCTTGCCAGTCTCTCTCTCACCTCTCTCGCTTATACAAAGAGAGATGTATAAATTGCTTTTCTGTTTGTATAAAGCGAGAGAAAATTGGATATACACATGCAAATACATATATCTTCGTTCTATACACTTATAATTATACAATACAAATATTCTCATGCCTAGTTCTCTTTTGCCTTTCTCTCTTTCTTGCTTTATACAAACACATATTATGCAATTGGTCTTTTGTATATGTATACCGAAACAGAAACAAATTATATACAACTGCTTTCTTTTGTATATGTATAGCGAAATATACATATTTATGTTTGCTATGGAGCGCAATTATGCAAACTATAACTATAACATACAAATATGATTTTTGTGTTTGCTATATGTGAAAATTGCTCTATGGACAGATACATTGTCCTCGTTTTGACTGGTAGACTTGGGCTTTAGAAGATTATGGCCCTATTAGTGGAATTTATTAGGAAAATATCTACTAAGACAAGTAAACAAAATAGGCATTTTAACAAGTTATAAAACCTAAAATTAGGACAACTTCAGCCGTCAAAGATGGCAGAAGACTCAATTCCTCAAGATATTACCATCCAAATTTTCTCACAGCTTCTTGTTAAGTCTTTAATGCGTTTTAGGTGTGTTTCGAAATTTCATAATTCAATTGTGTTGGAACCAAATTTTGTGGATCTCCAATTATTCTAAGATCAATCGTGGTGATATTAAGTTGATTGCATGCGTATACGACGTTTGTTACGCTATAGAAGTTCATCATGATGAAGATCGAAATACCACCAAGTATCATCAAATTGACAATTTTAGTAAGTTGTATGATCGAATTATTAACTGTCGTTTAGATTATTATTATCATTTTGAGTCGGATAATGGTTTGTTTTGTATATGGGATCTGAAGTTATTGCCATTTGCAATCCCGCTACTAGAGAAGTAAGATTTCTTCCTGATGTTCCTCATGAGGGCGAGGACTTTATATGTTCAATAGGTTTTGAGCGTGAAGAAAACAAGTATAAAGTTGTTTTGACTATTGAAACTAACGGAAAGTTATCAAGAGCATGGGTTTTCACTTTAGGCATAGATAGATCATGGAGGGAAGTGATTAAATATGGCGAACATGATTATTATATTGCAGGACACATATCTGGTATTTGCATTAGTGGGATTATCTATCGGATTAGCCTTGCTCCGGACTATTGTATAGTTGCGTTTGATGTTAAATCAGAAATTTTCACAAGTATCACAATGTCGATTGAATTATGTCGTAGTTTTATCGATTGTGACAATATGCTAATAGAAGTGAATGGAAAATTAGGAATGATGAAATATTCAGATTATTTGTTTGGTAACGACATTTATCTATGGGTTTTTGAAGAACACGAAGAATGGAAACATGAGATACTTCATATTCCTTTAGAAAGGGAACCTAATGAGTTTTACTTTGATCCGTTTATGATTCGCAAGTATGGTGCTGAAGAAATTGTATTTGCAATACACATAACATCGAGAAATCATGATGATGTTTTGGTTTTTTATATTTATGATATGAAGAATAAGAGTTGGAGACATTTTGAGGTCCAAGAATTCCTAGCCAGATTGAAAGTATTTGTACCTATAGTGAAACTCTCTTCTCTCTGGAAAATATTGGAAGTGTTCATCACCAAGTGTAACTACAACAAGACAATTATATTTGAATTATATATTGCTTTTATATGTAAAAGGTTATAGTGGATAGCTATATTGTAATGTGGAAGGTTATTTTGAGAGGATTAATGTAATACATGAATTACTTTTTGTTTAATGTTAATTTGATTCGTTAATTTATTTTTTTGTTGTTGTAATTCAACTATTTATTTTGAAAGATAGAAGAAAGAGCGGACCTATCAATTATTATTAGTTTAATTTAATTTGGGTATTTTAGCAATTATCATAACTGTTGCAACAACTGTCATAGTTGTTGTAGCAAACATAGTTGCTACGATCGACCAATTCAGAATTCGAACCCGTCACTCGAATCAAGACCCAACTTTAAAATTAGGTCCTAATCCCAACAACCAACAACCGATGAGACCCAACTTTTGAATCAATACCTGACTCGACTCGACTTTCGATCAAAGATTTGACTTTCAAATTTGGATTCGACCTTGACTTGCGAACCGGGACTCGACCATACCCAATCTTAGAACCTTACTTTCAAACTGAAATTTGATTTTTTTTTTAATAAAAAAACTGATGAACATCCTCACTCTTACCACCTTGAAACTAAGGTGGTTTCATCTTCTAAAACCTTTCATAGCACTGTTTCTTAATTGTCATCAGAATAATTAACCGCAGGAGCAATCTGAACACCTATAGCTGGTGCCAGGACCACTGGGGCTGACCCACTTGATCCTGTATACCGGAGTCTTCCGTTGACCTAGAGTTTACTCTCTTAACCCAGTCTGAGAACCATGTGGTGAGCCTGAAGCACCACCCCGAGAAAAGCTCTAATACACCAAGCATCCTCAATAAAGTCTGCTGAAACAAAGGAGCTCCAAACTCGGGAGGAACCTAGTCCAAGCAACCTCACCCTGTGGCTTAAGAGAAACCTCTCTAGCTCTACCTCTGGCGGGTGCCGCTCCACAGGCACGACCTCTAACCGGTGCTACTCTACAAGCACAGCCTTTAGCTTGGGTCCTACCCCTACCCCTACCCCTAGCTGGGGTTTCAATACCTCCATCGGGACCGTCTCTTCTATACCACTAGAAACAGAAGCTCTAGTCCTTGGCATCTGCCAAAAAAACATGCGGCAACTCAGCACAAGCGAGGGTAACCACACATGATAAGATATAATGAACAATAGGAATTTTCCTAACAGTCTTCATAGCCTCTGGAATATAAGTACAGTCGTCTCCATACCGATCCTCGAGACTCTAATTATACTTGGCTTGTACACATGTGAGACCTATGAACCTAGGGTTCTGATACCATTTGTCACGGATAAAAAATGAACGTGATGACACGTTTCTATTCCAACCAAGACAAATCAGCCTTAACCCAACGAAACAAAAGAAAAAGGGAAAAAAATAAAGCAAGAACAAGACAAAGGCGGAAAATTCATCCATTCTATTAACACCTTAAAACTTGGTTGTCATTTGTACAAGCCACTAATGTAAAAACAAAATTCGGAAGATAAATACAAGTCCTTAGTCTTTGTTTCTCAAATAGAACAAAACATAACATAAAGGAAAAGATCGATGGTTCGCCGGGGTGACAACTAACAAGCAACTACCTCTCAATGATCCTTTGATAAGCCTTGGAAAGTAAGAGAAGAAGGACGATCACACGGTACCGGGCTCAGAACG
>JAJOOE010059199.1:0-33077 GCA_036250405.1 Solanum raphanifolium
CAAAAATTAATATTAAAGAGATATCAAGATTAAGACACTTAACAAAAAATATTATAATAAAAATGGCTAAAACAAATTACTCACCTACCACACTACCACTTTCATGAATTCACCAACTACCAGTTCCACATCGAAAATTGGTATGTTTCTCCTCAAAATAAAAGACTTTTTGGAAGAATGTTGATTCCTCCTATAGGAGATGACTATTGAGAAAAAAAATCATTTTGGTTGAGAAATTTGTATGACGAGCGATTAGTGTTTCAAAGAGTAAGAAGAAATATTTGGAGAATGTCACGACCCATATTTACAAGTCGTGATGGCACCTATGTTCCCAACTGATAGGTAAGCCAACCCAATAATTTTACCAATTTAACTAAATAATAAGGTAAAAAGGTAAACAACGAGTAAAATATCTCTAACACTATGTCCTTCATAAATACAAAATTGCGAAAAGCTCGAATACCACCCAAGAATTGGTGTCATAAGTACAAGAGCTTCTAAATATGGTGCAAGTCTAAAACTGAAATGATAAGTCTAAACATAAGAGATATCCTGTATGAATACTAAAACAATAGAATAAATAAACGATAGAGGAAAGTGTGGGCCACAGAACAGTCAAGTAGCTCACCACAATTCCAAGATACTTCAAGCCGGACTCAAAAATCTCCACGAGATGTGCTCGTATTTGGAATCTAATCTGCACCACAGAGAGTGCAACAAGTGTAGTATGAGTATGAAACCACATGTACCTAGTATATCTCATAGACTGACAACGAAGAAGTAGTTACAGGAGTTTATATGAGAAAAATTAGTCCTTTATTTATACACGTCCATATTATACTTACCGGTCAAGCTTCATCAAATAAGGATAATCAAACTTCACGTAATGTACAACCACTAATAAAGCACGTAATCAACAAGAATAAATGATGTAATGAGATGCAATGCAATGTGACACCATGAAAGGATATGCCTCAGATGCCAAATACTCTCTCAATCGTATATACATGATACTCCACGGAAATACATCGAGAGTTCATGACCCATGGGGGACTCGCGAGGTCCATATACCGACATGGATGATCTCCACGTGTCTGTGCGGATGATCTCAACGCACTATCATAAAACCAAACAATTTCTGTATGGACGATCTCCATGTGCCCAAATTATAATCTTAACATCTGACCATCCCCAGCAAGGACGATCTCCATCTGCCCAACTTATACTCACTCTCATGTCAATGCATGTGCACAATATGATTTCAATTAAAGGGGATAATGGTGCATCTCAATCAATCAAATATCAACATAATACATAACCACCTCAACTATCACCATTATACGGGTTCAATAAGGAAAGACAATCACACAAGATTTCAAGTCAATAAGATATCTGCTAATGCTCATATGCTTTGGCATTCTCGGATTCTAATCTGCATTCTACAGTAATAAACTTTTCCATTTTAACACCAGTACTCGTACGAATTACTATCACACCATAGGTACGAGACCCCAATTTTTCACCCTTACCCATGGTCTATTCCATTTTTAATCTTTAATTAGAAAAAAGCATCCTTCAACGAAGTGTGAAATTCTTAACATGCCTTGAATGCTGAAAATGTGTCACGAATTCTCAAGATTTTGCCTTTCCCTTTCGTAAAGCTTCAGAACGTTCCCAATCTATCAAATATGTAATATCCATAAGCACGCAATTTCGTACACACTCATATTATTATGTGTCTATCCTAGACCCAAAAACTCACGCATATCTCTAACCACACTCCTAATCTTGGTCTAATTTATATGTCAAGAATCATATTTTGCTAAATTTCAAGCCTAGGATTAAGCCTCAATCTCTCCAAGTATCTTAAATTCAATGTTAATCACATAATATACACCTAATAATTAATTACTTATCTCCATACATCAAAAACTAGATTTATAATATAATAATACAAAAATAAATCTAGAAAAATACTCAAGAATATCATATATTTCTTTGAGGAACAAAATTTGCATAACTCAATTTCATATACCAATACTTTTATAATTTGTTCCCCAAAATTTCTATAAACCAATTGCCTCAATCATTTGGCATTTATTAGCCAATAATTGCAAGTAAGTTTTGTCCCCAGAACCCCCAAACGGTGACAAGAAATTCAAAATTTCAACTCAACTATAACCTGCACCTTACCCATCAAAAATTAAACCCAACCCCCAGTGTGCCTCGATTTTCCATTCATTCACTTTCCAATCATTACCTAATCATTAGCTAATAATTATCACCCATTAATTAACCATTACTTCAACATTCTTCACTAATTTGACTCTAACGCTAAAACTACAAATAGCAAGCAGTTATTGAATCGCTAATGTATTTCTTCTCACCAACAAATTAAATATACCATTGTTAGTTAAAAAGAGAATTTAAAAGGAGGTACCTGAAGCTATCCTCAACTAAAACCGTAGCTTTTCTTTTGTTTCCGTTCGTGACTACTTTGTCAGTTCTCTTCTCTTTTGTTCTCAATTTTTGATAAAAATAACACTAAATTCCATTAACATGAGTTAATTATATGGGCCAAGTGGTAAAGTATATTAAATAATTTATGGACCTGGCCCATTAACTATTCAACTATATTAATTTTAATAAAAATTCATCTAGATACTCGTACTTACCGAATATTTCAAAGTTTCCATTTTAAATTATACAGGAAGATTCCAATAGTCCTAGTTCTCAAAACGACCTAGCGGGTCATTACATCATCTACCACTTAAACAAATGTTCATCCTCGAATTGTAAAAGAATAGAACGTAGCTGAACGCTCAAAAAGCTGAGGATATCTACTCCTCATGTCTGACTCGGTCTCCCATGTAGCCTCATCCACTAGACGATGCTTCCATTGAACCTTTGCTTAAGCAATCTCCTTCGACCTCCACTTTCGTAATTGCCTATCCAAAATAGTTACCGGCTCCTCCTCAAAATTCAAATTTTGATCAAGTAACACTGAATCCCATTGAATTACATGGGCACAACCCTGATGATACTTCTTTAACATCAAAATATGAAATACAGGGTGAACACCCGACAAACCAGGTGGCAAAGACAACTCATATGCCACCTCTCCAATACGCTCAACAATCTCAAAAAGACCAATATACCTTGGGCTCAACTTGCCCTTCTTTCCAAATCTCATCACACCCTTCATAGGCGAAACATTCAATAGAACCCGCTCTCCAACCATGAATTCCAAATCACAAACCTTTCGATGTGCAAAACTCTTTTGCCTACTTTGAGCCATGAAATGTCTATCTTAGTTCAACTTGACCTTGTATAAGGAATCCCTCATAAAATATGTATCGCACAGTCTAACCTCAAACGCTTCAAACCAACTAATTGGAGATCAACATATCCTACCATACAAAGCCTCAAATGGTGCCATCACAATGCTCGAATGGTAACTATTATTGTAAGAAAACTTTACCAAAGGAAAAAACTGATCCCAGTGACCACCAAAGTCGATCACACACACCCGCAACATATCCTCAGGAACTTGAATAGTCTGTTCAGACTGGTCATCTGTCTAAGGGTGAAAGGTTGTACTAAGATCCACCTGAGTGCCCAACTCCTTCTGCATAGACCACCAAGAATCAGATGTAAATTATGTGCCACAATTTGAAATAATAGAAATGGGAACCCCATGCAAGCGAACTATCTCTTGAATATAGATCTTGGCAAACTTCTTTGAATTATAGGTAGTCTGAACTGGCACGAAGTGTGCAGACTTAGCAGTCAATCCACGATGACCCATCGACTCAGGTATGGGCATCCTCTGGGTCACACCTCCAGGCTTTTGGTGTTCATACTTCACTTGCTAACAATTCAAACACCGATATACAAAATCTAATATATCCCTTTTCAAGCGACACCACCAATAATGTTATTTCAAGTCACGATACATCTTAGTAGCCTCCAGATGAATAGATTACCTCGAACTATAGGCCTCATCCATAATCAGCTTAATCAAACCAACTATCCGAGGAACACAAATATGACATTTTATCTTCAAAACTCCCTCGCTATCAAGAATTGCATCCTTGGTTTCTCCTTTTGACACCTTGTCTCGAATCTTACATAAATCACCATCATCAAACTTTTGAGTACGAATTTTCTCCAACAAGGATGACCTAGCCTCCAAATAAGCCAAAATCTTACCAGATTTTGAAATATCAAGCCTCACAAAGCTATTGGCCAAGGACTGGACATCCCTAGCTAAAGGACGCTCACCAAGCTGTAACAAGGCTAGACTACCCATACTTACCGCCTTTTGACTCAATGCATCTGCTACCATATTTTCCTTGCTCGGATGATAAATAATAGTCATGTCATAGTCTTTGAGCAACTCCAACCATCTTTGTTGCCTCAAATTGAGATCCCTCTGAGTGAATATATACCGGAGACTACGATGATTCGTGAACACCTCACAATGTACCCCATAAAGGAATAGCCTCCAAATCTTTAATGCAAACACTATAGCCACCAACTCCAAGTCATAAGTAAGGTAGTTCTTCTCGTGAATCTTCAACTGCCTCAAAGCGTAAGCTATCACCTTCCCTTTCTGCATCAATACACAACCAAGACCAATCCATGAAGAATCACAGTATACAATAAAACCCTCTCCCTCACGGGTAGAGTTAAAATCGGAGTAGTAGTCAATAAAGTCTTGAGCTTTTGGAAACTCACCTCACACTCGTCAGACCACTGAAAATTCACTTTCTTCTAGGTCAATCTAGATAATGGGGATACAATGGACAAGAACCCCTCTACAAGTTGTCGATAATAACCTGCAAGGCCTAAGAAAGTCTGAATCTTAGTAACTGAAGCAAGTCTGACCCAATCTCGAATTGCCTCAATCTTCTTAGGATCCACCATAATACCTTCCTTAGACACTACGTGTCCCAAGAATGATACCGAACTAAGCCAAAACTCACACTTTGAAAACTCTACATAGAGCATCTTCTCCTACAGAATCCTAAGAACAATCCTCAAATGATGCTCGTGTTCCTCCTTACTATGGGAGTATATCAATATATCATCTATGAAGACAATAACAAAGGAATCCAAGTACGGTCTGAACACTTCGTTCATCAAGTCCATAGAATGTGTTGGGGCATTTGTCAATCCAAAAGACATTACCAGAAACTCATAATTGCCATAACGTATCCAAAAAGTTGTCTTAGGGATATCCTCCGCCCTAAACTTCAACTGATGATAACCGGATCTCAAGTCAATCTTGGAGAAAATGGAAACACCTTGTAGTTGATCAAATAAATCATCAATACGAGGTATCGGGTACTTATTTCTTATGGTAACCTTATTCAACTGTCGATAGTCAATACACATACGCATGGATCCATCTTTCTTTTTCACAAATAACATTGGATCACCCCAAGGAGATACACTTGGTATTATAAACCCCTTGCTCAACAAACCCTACAAGTGTTACTTCAACTCTTTCAATTCGGCTAGTGTCATACGATAAAGATGAATGGAAATAGGTTGAGTGCCTGATTCTACGTCAATACAAAAATCAATATCACAGTCATGCGAAAGACTTGGTAAATTTGTCAAAAATACCTTTGAAAATTCACTCACCACCGGAATAGACTCAAGCATAGGTGTCTCAACACTAGTATCTCGAATGTGCGCTAAGTAAGCCAAACATCCTCTCTTTTTACAAGCCTTAAATTATGATATCACCCCTTTAGGAGTGTGACAAAGAAAACCTATCAATTTTAGTATAGGAATTCCAGGCATAGCTAATGTAATTGTCTTGGCATGACAATTTAAAAATGCGTGATAAGGAGATAACCAATCCATACCAAGAATCACATCAAAATATACAATATCTAAGACCTTCAAATCAGCATGAGTGCCATATCCCATTAAGGTAACTATACAAAATCGGTACACCCGATCAACCACTACGGAATCCCCAACAGGAGTAGAAACATGTACATGCAAATCAAGAGACTTACATAATATATCCAAACTCGAAGCAAAACATGTGGACATATAAGAATAAGTAGAGCCTAGATCAAATAATACAGTGGTCGATGACAAATCGGAATAATACCTGTGATAACAACATCTGAAGTATCTACCTCTAACCTACCCAAAAAAGCATAACAATGAGAATGACCATCCTAAGATTGTGAACCTTCATGACCACCACCTCGACTAGAAGGGGAAACACCTCTACCTAAATAAGAACCACCTCTGCCACTCTTATATCTCCCCTAGTCGGAGATTGTGCAGCCCTGAAAGTTGAAGCCTGAGAACCCTGATGCGAGCCACCACGTCTGGTCCTAGGGCAATCTTTCTCAAAGTTTCCTATATCGCCACACCCAAAAAAACCCCTACAAGACGTAGGCTGATGAGAGGAACCTAAATTACCAGAATACCCTCTACTAGCTACAAATTTTAAGGATGAACCCGGTAAAGTATGCACTAAACTCGAAGAACTATTCCCAATGTAATCAGCCTCACACGCTGGTATTGTAGCATGAATAGGTCTATTAGACTGAGAGTTATAACCTCTTGATGAGTCCACAAATTGGACTCATTTAGGGCTTTATTTTAATAGAAATAGTGTCCTCAAATGTATATTTTGTCTCAATATTTGATGAAAACTCTTAAGTTTCAGGTATTTGAAGTTTTAGTGGAAGCATGGACAATTAGGCGCAAAAAGGAACAAAAAGGCTTAAAAGAATGAAGAAGCTGAAGCCTGAGCATCGCCAAGCACACTTGGCGATTCGCCGAAGGGATGCACTCCCTTCTTTATTCCAGTACGCAAAGCCTTGAAGGAGCAGGATCAAAAAGGTGATGAAAGGAGCACACGGCGTTTCACTGAATAATTCTGCAAAGCAGTACTATCTTGCCCAATGACACAAAGCACGACCAAGTTGATGGCTAGTGCAAGACGGTGACGAACTACACCAAAGGACGAATCGCCGAGTTAATCGGCGAATCTGACTAACCTCGCCGAAAGATCCGCCAACACTATTTTCTGTAGTCTATAAATACTAAACTTGTTGTTAATTTCAGGGAATCGAACATTTATTTTAATTTTCACAATAGAATAGTACTTTTTGGGATATTTTCTCTCAAGTTTGGAGAGGGTTTTTTTCTGGAGACTTGAAGAAAGAAGGATTTCATCTTCCCCAAGTTGGAAGTGGGTCTTCTCCATTTTTCTTCCTTTGCTTAAATCAAGGCTTAATTCCTTATACCCATTTGATTTTAGTATCATTTTAGGTGTATTTTGTTATTTCTTGATGTGTGGCTAAAAACCCCCATTCTTAGGGTGTGATTTAGCAGATATGTGTTGATATTATTGTTGGGTCTTACTTGCTGATAGGTTAGATGTATTTTAATGGTGATTTCACCTAGTGCTTGTGGCTTAATCTAATGGGTTTGTAGCTGCAAATACAAAACCACCTGGCCTTCATGCGACAAATGGGTGTCCGAGAGGAACGCATTTGAAACGGGGTAAGTTACCTGAGAGGGAACTTATTTCCATCTAAAGCTTAGCCTAGTCACTATTATATTGCAAATTTCCTATCGAAAGCATGTACCCAACGATTTATCTCAACTTGTATTGCGGTCACACCCCAAGAACTTGTCCCCATACTTGATTTTCTTGTTATTTTTGTTGTTTTTACTACTTGTGACAAAACCCCCATTTGATAGTTGACACCTTTGTGTCACCCCTTTTAATTTAAAATATTTTTAATCGTTAATGTCTTTAGCTACGACTAGTTAGCACTTAATTTTATTTTTCTACTAATTCTCAAAACCACTCTCTTGGTACACGACCCCAACCCTTGGTTCGGTTACTATATTATCGACGATCGTAGACACTCGTACAGTAGGTTAGTGTCGTTGGTCATGATAAGCATCAAAATGGCGCCGCTGCCGGGGAGTGGTGTTATTTGAGAATTTTTAGACTAATAGGATTTTTGTTCTTCTTAGTTGTAGTGTCACTAAGTTTACTTTTAGTTTTATTTTTCGTTGATTTGTCCATTTAGATGAGCATGGCTGAGCAGAGTAGTGGCAATTTGGTTGAAATGAGCCAAGGAGTCCAAAAGGACCTCACGCTGACCGCACTGGCATCTCAGCTAAATGACTTCGCCACCAAAATCTCAGAGGTGGAAGTCCAATGCAACAACAAGGGGAGGTATATAACCCCTCATGAGCGAAGGAAGTCTAGAGATGGGGGGAGAATCGTGTCGAGGACACACTTCAAATCATTCTCCAAAAGACCACCGATCAAGATCGGGTGTTGGAAGAAATGAAGGAGAATATTGAAGTGTTGAATCAAATGATTGGATCTCACTCTAGATCAATCCAGCTAATCAGGTCACTCTTGAGGTTCGCAGTGCCTCATCTCCACCCAAATGACATATTGGGGTCACCTAGTGACACTAGGGCTAACTCCAATAACAGAGAATGAGAAAGGACTTGCATCGTGCCAGGACGTTAACTAAGGCGCTTCTTGGGAGGCAACCCAAGGTGATGTTGCTTTAAGTTATTCTATTCGAATAATGGTATGTTGATTTTGTAGGTTAAAGTGAGAAACATGTTGAAAAGTGCAAGTTGGCGAGCCAAGGATCCAGTTGGTGAATCACCGAACCTATCGGCGATTCCGATTTAATCCGTCGTTGTGACCCCAAAATAAGGGATATCCTGTAAAACTCGGTGAGATGAGTATGTGTTAGGCGCGTCGCCGAATGGCCGAGAATTGAACGGTTATATAAAGGCCAAAGGTCAAATTTTTGAATCTCTCACTTTCCCTCGCTTTAAACTACTCAAAATCACACCAAAGGTACTTTTTCCTAGATTTTTGCTTTCCATTAGTATTTTAGTCGGTGACTAGTGTTTGGGGTTGGATTTCTTTGATACCTAGCATTTCAAAAAGCAATTTGATCAGCATCAAAGGGTAGTCTCTAAAACTCTGAACTTATTTTTGATAATTTTGCACTCTCTTGAAATTATAGTATCAGGATGATGTTGTGATGCTATTGTTAATTCAAAAATTTTGCCTAAAATGCTTTAATAGTCGAATGCCTTAGTGTTTGTGCTTTGATTTGAATGAACTTGAAATGGGTGTTATGTAATTGTTGTTCAGTTGGTTGTGCTAAATAACAAAATTGAAGTGACCCATATTTGTGCTAAATAATGAAAAGTGCTCAATGAAGGAATGGGTGACAACATTCCTAAGGGTAATCTTAGTTAGATAGCCAAATTTGGCAAAATCGAAAGAAGTCTGAGTATTCCGAGGTGATGGGAAGTATGGGTCTTGTGTAAATTTCGTGTATGCATGCTTTGATTTCATTTCCAGGACTTGTAAGGTCCATTCTAAGAAGTGGGTTGAAATATAGGCACGTTGAATCATTCCGCGAGTTGGGTCGTGCTCGCCAAACGACGCGGCGATTAGCCTAATGGTCTTAGATCGCCCTTTATTCATGTCCATAATGCTGAGAGATCTGTAACTTTTGACGGACACATTCGTGAATGCCTAAAGTAGTCGGCGACTCACCGATAGGATTTTAGACCGCCCTTTGCATGCCCGATTTGCCCTCTTTCACTCTATATTTTGGTAGATAACCTTGTCGTTGCCGAAAGTAGTCGGCGTCTCGCCAAATAGAATTTTTCATCGCTACTTTGCCTAGATTTAAAGTTAATCCGTTCGGCTAGTTCGACCTTGATCGCCAAAGAGATTTGATGATTCGCCGACTGGATCAGCGAGTCCTTCTGCAATAAGATTCTCTGTGTTTGAGTTGAGTTTTGCCTAATCTCTTGATCTTTTGCAGATATGGTACGCACAAACTTAAACGAGCCACCTCAGAAAAAGGGAAAGGGAATTACAATCAATGAAGGAGGATCACGTCCTTCACAGAAAAGAAAGTAAGATCTCCCACTGGGAGATAAAGGCAAATGAAAGAAGCATATCGCTAGAAAAGGTTCAGCTATTGAGTCAGATTTTTTTGAGCCGGAAGATGAACAACCCTTGATTCACCGACAGAATAGGCTCAGGGATAGACCTCAATCAACACCTATCGGAGTTACATCAGCTGCAACTCTTCCGACTACCGAATCAGTGCCAAATCCGGCACCACCTTCAGTGGCCCCTGCACTCCCCATAGCTCCACCTCCACCCAGATTGCTGAACAGATTGAAAGGTGATGGTTTACGAACCATTCTAGAAGAAAATTTACTATCTGTGGAGGGTTTGGAAGGTAAGCATGATAAGGTGCTTGACACGCTCAAGTATCATGAGTTCGAGCAGTTCACTAGGGCATGGGGTCCTTACATCCCTTCCTGGGTTCGAGAATTCTACTTAGCCTATGGGGAGTTGGTCCCAAAAAATAAGAAAAAGGCTAGTGAGTTCCGACCGGTAAAGTCGGTTATGGTTAGAGGCAAGGAGGTAAAGTGTCACAGCGAGCATATTAATGTTGTACTAGGTCTACCGCTGCACTCGGTACTGCCCTACCAAGGTTTGCATATCGCTTCGTCCTTGGATGATTTGAAGGGTTGGTTAGCTCCGATGATTTCTGACATCACCCCGAGGTGGTTGGGTGCAGGAGCTCCGATTGAGAAGAGGGATATGAACATCACCAGCCGATACTGGTTTGGCTTCATCAGCAGCACTATCATGCAATCCCAGAATGAGTCCATTCTGCATCATCCTAAGGCGGATTTCCTTGGTTCTATCATGGCCAGGAGGCGGATCGACCTGGGACTGCTGGTTTCACATGAGATATCTATGAGAGCCAAACAGACACAGACATCTCTGCCTTTTCTTGTTCTGATCACCGAGTTATGTCGGAGTACCCCGGGACCCTGCCATCGATATAGAGGTCACCCCATCTTTTTCCACCGATATTCGGCATATAGAGGCCGAGTTCACACGAAAGGTGGTTGACAGGTGGAGAGTAGCCCCAGCAGATACTTCTCCAGAGGTCGATGTTGACTCATTGCCAGCAGAGGCATCCTCATCTACTTCAGCTTCGAAGCCTTCAGGTATACCCGCTCCTTCTTCCCCTTCACATACTCCAGGTATATCCTCTTCCTCCCAGCCTACCAGGATCACTCAGGCCATGATCCTGAAGATGGGGCAGTTGGCCTATTCAGCTGATGTGAGAGCTACCCGACTGGAGAGGTCTGTTCCAGGGATGATCAACAGGGCCATACTAGCAGCACTTACCCCACTTCAGACTGTTGTTAATGCCCTGACAGTGAGAGTCATTGCTTGCGAGAGCAGACAGGGGAAAGCCTCTGAGTTGGTAGCTTTAAAAGCCGAGAATGCGAGTTTGAGAAAGGACGTAGACTACCTTAAGTCTACTGACTTCACTTCACTAATAGAGAGGGCAGATAATAAGAATGTTCCTGAGACCACCGGATATGTGTAGGGGGATGGCGCAGCACATGCAGAGTCGGATAAAGAGACCGATGAGGAGTTGACATCAATGGATGCTGATGAGACACAGGAGACCAGAGATAAGGGCATATTCAGAGACTTGCCAGATCTTATTGAGTCGGTTGTGCAGCCGGTGATCCAGACATTGACGGCTGAGACGTCCACAGTAGCTCCTAGAGGATCTGGCTTAGCTATTCAGTTTGAGACAACTCCGGGCCCTAATGCTCATATACAAACTGCTCCATCAGCCACTGATGCCCCGACAGATAGAGAGACTGCATAGACAGGACCCTTCTTTACCTCTTTCTATGTCTTATCTTTCTTCAAATCTGGATACTGTCATTATTTGCATTTGAGGACAAACGCTCTTATTTGTGGTGGGGTGAGGCCCACCTTGTTTTGCTTGTTTTGGATACTTGTGTTTTGGGGTACATTTGGGTTGTCTGTTTTTAATTGTGTTTTTAAAATTGCTTTGCGATTGTTTGAGCTTGTGGCTCCATTTCCGTTTATTTTTAATTGCAAAATGATTTTGACCCTTCCAAAATTTTTTGAATTTTTCACACATTTCTGCCACCTCTCATGTGTTGAATGTGGCTATTCTTTTGCAAAAATTTGAGTCTCGATTTCGATCAATACCGATGACTTCATTAGTGCTTTCAATTGAACAAACATGAATGTACGGCTACAATGAGGCCAAATGAAGCTGCATAGACAATATGTGAACTATTTGCATCTCATTGTGATTAGTTATTTATCGAATTGATTCTCTTATAATGACCGTTGCACACTAGCAAAAGTGTGTAGTCTTGTTTGACTTTAGTATCGATGCCTTATGTGATGAGCTTACTTTGAACCATGCATGAATAAACCTAGAATTTGCCCCGTTAGTCTGATTGATTTAGTAAGGTGTGCTCTTGAAATGATCTTAGGCAACTTTAAAGAGTGTGAGCCAATTTGACATATACATACCTCTTTTGTGACCTACCCGTGAGCGTGTGAAACTCTTTTGAACACCCTTTGAGCCTTACCTTTCTTTGGAAGAAAACTTGTGAAAACCTAGACCTTTATTCAACAACCACCTATAATCCTCATAACTTATGATTTAATAAATAGC
Organism: Solanum raphanifolium; assembly: GCA_036250405.1. Taxonomy (NCBI): domain Eukaryota; kingdom Viridiplantae; phylum Streptophyta; class Magnoliopsida; order Solanales; family Solanaceae; genus Solanum; species Solanum raphanifolium. The sequence goes on from JAJOOE010059199.1 coordinate 12,591, forward strand.
CAACTTAAGCCAAAAGCTTAAGTTAGGGGTGTGGTGAAAAGGAATAGGAGAAGTCAAGAAGTGCAAGAAAAGTCTCCTCAACTCATGATGTTGCGAAAAAAAAGAAGGAAAACCTCCATATAAAACTAGAAAATAAAAAAATAAAAAAATAAAAAAAATGAAAAAGAAGATTGTGGAATAAAAGTCCAAAAGAAATGGGGTTTCCAAGCAATTCATGGAGTGAAGATTAGGATGACTTAGAAGCACTAAAAGAAAAATTGATAGAAGAAAGTGAAGAAAAGGAAGTGTTGAAAGCTCCACAATTCATGAGGATCGTTAGTCACTAAGCCTAAATGACCATACATTTGCACTCAGCCCCATTACAAGCCTTAGAAAGACCTTTTTTATCTTGAGCAAGCCGAACCGAAGGTTGATTGGAAAATAAGGGCAAACCTATGGGTGAAAACATGCATTGTGTTCCTCTTTGTGATTGTGAGCGTTGCATCTGATTCCTGATCTTGAATTGATTAACCTTTATGTGTGAATATGGAATCATTCTTTATGTGAGGCCTTTTAGATACTTTTTGTTAAGCTTGAACTTGCACAACTAGCAAGTATTGTGAGCATGAGAAATCTATGGTAATGGTGTGTCACAACTTGAATCTATGAGTACACTATTGATTCCTGCATAAGTAAATTGAGTCTTGTTGTATGCATTCATGATTGAGTCTTATGTAGCACTGTTTGAGACATCCTGTTTGAACTGCTGAACTTGAGATTTACTTGAGGACAAGCAAAAGTTTAAGTTGGGGGTGTTGATGAGTCCACAATATGGACTCATTTAGGGCTTTATTTTGATAGAAATAGTGTCCTGAAATTTTATTTTGTCTCAATATCTAATGAAAACTCTTAAGTTTCAAATATTTCAAGTTTTAGTGGAGGCATGGACACTTAGGTGCAAAGAGGAACAAAGAGGCTGAAAAGAACGAAGAAGTTGAAGCCTGAGCATCGCCAAGCACACTTGGCGATTCGCCGAAGAGACACACTCCGCCCTTTGTTCCAGTACGCGAAGCCCTAAAGGAGGAGGATCAATAAGGCGATGAAAGGAGCAGTCGATGTTTCGCCGAATAATTCCGCAAAGAAATACTATCTCGCCCAATGACACAAAGCACGACCATGCTGAAGGCTAGTGCAAGATAGCGACAAACTACACCAAAGGGCGAATCGCCGAGTTAATCGGTGATTCCGACTAACCTCGCCGAAAGATCCGCCAGCATTATTTTCTACAGTCTATAAATACTAAACTTGTTGTTAATTTTAGGGAGTTGAACATTTATTTTAATTTTCACAATAGAATAGTACTTTTTGGGATATTTTCTCTCAATTTTGGAGAGGGTTTTTTTTGGGAGACTTGAAGAAAGAAGGATTTAATCTACCCCAAGTTGGAAGTGGGTCTTCTCCATTCTTCTTCCTTTGCTTAAATCAAGGTTTAATTCCTTATACCCATTTGATTTTAGTATCATTTTAGGTGTATTTTGTTATTTCTTGATGTGTGGCTAAAAACCACCATTCTTGGGGTGTGATTTAGCAAATATGTGTTGATATTATTGTTGGGTCTTGCTTGCTGATAGGTTAGATGTATTTTAATGGTGATTTCACCTAGTGGCTGTGGTTTAATCTAATGAGTTTGTAGTTGCAAATACAAAACCACCCATGTGTTTTTGGCTTGCCAGAGAGGAAGTCACGAAACCAAGACCGCTAGACTAATGGCCTAAGGAGTGGGTTAACATGAGGTTCAGCCCGAGAGGGTAAGCCCTAGTCCCATATCCTAACACTCAGCTCAAGAGAGTGAGTGGGGCAAGGCGTAGGCTGACCTTCATGCGGCAAATGGGTGTCCAAGAGGAACGCATTTAAAACGGGGTAAGTTGCCCAAGAGGGAAGTTATTTCCATCTAAAGCTTAGCCTAGTCACTATTATCTTGCAAATTTCCTATCGAAATCATGTACCCAACGATTTACTCAACCTGTATTGCGGTCACACCCTAAGAACTTGTCCCCATACTTGATTTTCTTGTTATTTTTGTTGTTTTTACTACTTGTGATAAAACCCCCATTTGATATTTGACACCTTTGTGTTAGTCCTTTTAATTTACAATGGTTTTAATCGTTAATGTCTTTAGCTACTACTAGTTAGAACTTAATTTTATTTTTCTACTAATTCTCAAAACCACTCCCTTAGGACACGACCCCAACCCTTGGTTGGGTTACTATATTATCGACGATCGTAGACACTCGTACCATAGGTTAGTGTCATTGGTCACGATAAGCATCACCTCTCCCTGAATAACCTCTACTCTTAGGCGGAGCACCACCATAATAACCTGAATGACGGTCTCTCTTACCCTCAGGCTGCTCAATGCCCTCACGTAGAATCATCTCTAACTCCTTAGCGGTATATACGACCTTCTGGAATGTTACACTAGACGCAGCAACCTGAAACTCCTAGGCAAATTGGAATAATCAAGCCCTTGACAAACCTTCTCACCATCTTAGCCTCAGTGGGAAGAATTATCGAAGCATGCCTACCTAAGGCATGAAATTTACCCTCATACTATGTGACTAACATACCATCTTGCTGGAAACCCTCATACTCGGCCCTTTTTCTCTCCCTCTCACTACATGGAACAAACTTGGCTAAGAGCACCTAAGTAAACTGAGTCCATGATAGTGAAAGGGATCCAGCTGGCCTACTACTAATATAATCCCTCCACCATTGCTTGGTAGGGCAAGTCATCTAAAATGTTGTGTAGGCAACTCCATGAGACTCCACTAATCCAAGATTATGCAACCTCTCATGACAATTAACTATGAATTCATATGCATCCTCAGTTAAGTCACCAGTGTAAGTCAGAGGATTCATCAGTCTGAACCTCCCGAAAATCTTTTGTTCATCAACGGTCATGGAAGACATGTTCCCCAAATGTGATGCAATACCTGGAAATTCCATTCAATCTAAACAGGGAGCTACAGCGTCAGTTGGCTGAGTCTTGGGAGTCAACCACTTAATCTAGAGTCAGACCTCCAAAACGGGTTTGCGAGGCATCAGAGGTGATAGGCAAAGTTGCTGCCTGAGTTATCCCCTCTAAAAGTCCTAACATACGAACCAAGGTATCTTGAAGCACTAGGGTGGCAATAATATTGGGTGGAGCTTGAGCTGGTCCGTCCCTCTCGACACGATCCTGCACATCCCCATGATTAACATCGACATTAGGAGGTATTATCATATCATGGATCTGGGTAGCTATTGGTACTTGGCCATCCACAGGTGCTGCCATACGACTCCTACCCCGACCTTGACCTCTCCCCTACCTCTACCTCGAATAGTGATCCCAGAAGCAGGCGCATGAATAGGCTCTTGATCACCACTTGTAGATGTACGAGTCCTCACTATCTGAGAGAAAATGAGACATCAAGATTAGAATTTCAACCAGGTCAAATGTACACGATAACGAATAAAAGAATAGAGTTTTCCTAAATGTTCTATAGCCTCTCGAAGATAGGTATGGACGTCAGCATACCGAGTCGCAAGACTCTACTAAACATTGCTCTTGTACTCGTGAACCCGATGAAGCTAGGGCTCTAATACCAAATTGTCACAACCCAAATTTACAAGTCGTGATGACACCTATGTTCCCAACCGATAGGTAAGCCAACCCAATAATTTTACAAATTTAACTAAATAATGAGGTAAAAAGGTAAACAACGAGTAAAATATCTCTAACACTAAGTCCTTCATAAATACGAAATTGCGGAAATCTAGAATACCACCCAAGAATTGGTGTCATAAGTACAAGAGCTTCTTAATATGGTGCAAGTTTGAAACTGAAATGACAAGTCTAAACATAAGAAATATCATGTTTGAATACTAAAACAATGGAATAAATAAAGGATAGAGGGAACTGTCGGCCACGCTTGAATACTAGCCAAGCTCCTAATCTTTGTATAATTTATATGTCAAGAATCATATTTTGCTAAATTTCAATCCTAGGATTAAGCCTCAATCTCTCCAAGTATCTAAAATTCAATGCTAATCATATAATATACACCTAATAGATTACCTATCTCCATACATCAAAAACTAGATCTATAATATAATAATACAAAAATAAATCTAGAAAAATACTCAAGATATCATATATTTCTTCGAGGAACAAAATTTGCATAACTCAATTTCATATACTAATACTTTTATAATTTATTCCCCGAAATTTCTATATACCAATTGCCTCAATCATTTGGCATTTATTAGCCAATAATTGCAAGTAAGTTTTTTCCCCTGATTAATGTATCAACCACACCTCATCTGATACTAGGTGTAGACAGTCATTTAGCAATAAAATCCAACAAAAGAGTTGCAGTCGATCCCACAGAGAGTAGTTCTATTTTGAATTCAAAAGTGAAGTTATGGCGGTGACCTTTGTAGCTGAAAGAACAAAAGTTTTAGGAAACTATGAACCAAACTTGAAGACATAGCCAATATGTTGCACGAGCAACTTTTAGACTATGAAACCGCTTCAACAATCAACAAGAAACAATCTTTTGAGGAGCCAATGCTTGGTGGATTGACCAACCAACTATGAAGTTCAACTCAACGGGTGCAAATCACTAACCAACAATGTTAATTCGTCATGGGTAGGATGGGCTTCAGATAAGGCACTTTTCTCTCGAACAATTACCTTATTTCCACTGAGTTCTTTCGAACCTCAACGCATTCCATAAGAAGACTAGCCCACAATCTCATCAAATCTACTCTCTCGAGCTAGATACAAATGATGACTCTTGAATTTCACTTTCTCAAGCTGAAATCGTCAAGACCTATTAGCTATGGATGCCAAGTTACTACCTTAGCTCTACACTTCTCTCTCAAGCAAGCATAAAACCCTGAGGTATATTGCAATAAACATACAATAAAGGAGTTAAACCATAGTTATACCTCAGACCATTTTAAATTAACACCGAAAATCAATAATTAATAACACCCATTAAATCAATCACAGCAATTGGTTACATTGTCAAACTCCCAAGACTGGGTTTTAGCCAATCATCGCAAAAGAAAGAAATTCACTACCTACCACAAAATCCATGGCTGGGTATTTGAAAATCAAAAGTCTAAGATGAATAATAACTTCTCTAGTTCAATACCCAATTGAAAAGTCTTGCTAAAATTACTCAAAATCAACAATAGCAGTATTTTTGCTCTCTTTCTTTTGTTCCTCACAATTTCTGAATGCTTTCTCTCTCTTCCAAAAATCAATTTATACTAATCTGAGGTGTGGCTTTTTGGGGCCAATCAGCGAGAAAAGTTGGGCTTCGCCGACCATTCAACCACTCGCCAATTGTCCTTTCATCTCGCCTTCTTTCTTCACATTTCCCTCATTCAAACACTATAATTTTAGGCGATCCAGATCGGGATCGCCGTTCCATTCAGTGATGCACTCTTTAGTCTTTTAGCTCGTCAATCTGCATTCATCTTGATCTCAATGAGTACTTTCGGTGACATGATCGTCCTTTGCCGATAGGGAATGTAGTTCACCTAAGTTCCTTCTATTTATGGCTCAGTGTTCTGTAAATTTAGGCGATCCAGGAGTGACTTGGCGATTCGCCGAGTTCTCTTGGCGATCATCAGGCATATTTTTCTCTCTTTTTCAACTTGTGTCATCCTTTTTGCCTATTAATGTCCTAGCTTTGTTCCTCAACCAATGTACCTGTAAATCAAGGATTTTTCATCAATTCATAGCACAAACTTAGCATTTGAGGACACTAAATCTATATAATCAAAGTCGTGAATGAGTCCAAATCTCGGACTCATCAAACACCCCCAACTTACACTTTTGCTTGTTCTCAAGTTCAGCAGTTCAAAAAGGATGTCTCAAACAATGCTACAAAAGACTCAACATGAATACACACAACAAGACTCAATTACTTATGCAATGATCAATTATGCACTCAAATATTCAAGTTCTAACTCCACCATTATCACAGATGCTCAAGCTCACAATACACGCTTCATATGTAAGTTAAAGCTCAACAAAGGTACTCGAATGCCCTCACAACAAAGATGATTCCATACTCACACACAATGTCTCAACAATTTATAGTTCTAGAATCACATACGACTCTCACACTCACAAGGATGAACGCATGCATGACTTCACCCATAGGTTTGCCCTTATTTACCAATCAACATTTGTTTCAGCTCACTCAAGATCAAGAAGGTCTTTTCATGGCTTGTAACGGGCCTGAGTTTAAAGGTATGGTCATTTAGGCTCAATGGCTTCTACTCTCATGAAATGCGGTCTGAACATCACCTTCCTCCTTCTCTTCAACATTTTAATCATGCTCATAATTCACCCCATTATTTAACTTCCAATGAGTTTCCGGACACCCCATTTCTTTTGCCGCTTTCATAATTTTGTTTCACAACTTTTTCATTCTTTTTCTTTTGCTTTCTTCTTTTCTTTCTCTTTTCTTTTTTTTTTACATGGAGGGGTTCAATCTTTTTCAATGTCACGACCCAAGGGTACCCCTAAATGTAACACGGCGTACTTGACCCCGAAGTGGTCTCATACAAGCCCTTAGCATAATCATGTACATAAGTACATAGAAATGATGCAGAATTTAAAACTTTTTACAATAGAAGTATTTTTCATAAAAGGAATATAAGATTCTAGACCTTATCTCAAAGAAACCATCTAATACAATCTTAGGGACATAGCCCATTGCATCATAGTCCTAAAAATGGAAGTACAAAAAGAACTAGAAATGAATAATGTCTTGTCCTCGAACCATGAGGACTCACCAAGCTTGGAGAATAGTCAACCCAAACTCTACCTGAAAAAAGAAGTATACCTCAACGACCGGAACCTACACTTATAAGAAAGTGTAGAGAAATATGGGTTAGCACAAATATTGTACTAAGTATGGAAGCCATGCATAGAAAATCCTTAAAACATGCATAAATGGGACATATAGTTGAAACCATGCCTTTATCAAGTTTAAAAGTCATCATGCACATTTAGAGTAATTACATAGTCAACCCATATCATAAGCAACCCTAAGTTACCATAATCATGCATAACTTACCTTGACCTTATCTATAGCCAACACTCATAGACAAGGAGTCATTCATGTTCATATCTTATAATAAGTAAAGTCACTCATAGTAACAATGCATATCTTGCATACATAAGTTCATATATCTTCATAGCATAAGGAAACCACACCATAACCCCTTTACAAGTCTACTTGTGTAATGTACAAGTGAAGTCCCATACCCCCACTCACACTAAGTAAAGCTCATTAAGAAGTCATAAGTATAGTTCATGTTCATGCTCATATTCATGGTTCATATTCATAGAAAACATACATTAACTCATAAAGCATCATGTCATAAAAGAACATACCACAATCACTCTTAAAGCCTACTTGTGCAATGCATGAATAAAGTCCCATACCCCATTCATACTAAGTAGAACCTCTCATGTAATCATAGTACATATCTCATGTTCTTGTTCATAGTTCATATTCTTGTTCTTGTCATGTCATGGATCATGTTCTTTTCATATAGGGAAATATAGCCTTAACCGACATAGACCATGTGAGCTACATGGAATCCGGTGTCATGCCCCACACCAAAAAGAGGTGTCCTACTTGCCTAAGGTAGAACTAACATGTTTAGAATTTATGTGGATCCACTAGCTAAAGACCTATGTGGGCACATAGTTATGGGATAAGGAGATTGCTACTAGAAACCCAGACTAATTGAGGTAAAAGGTTTCCATCTCATGAGATACATGTCTTGGGAAGCCGGACTAACTGACGTAAAATCTTCCATCTCATTTTCATATCCTCTCGGTGCTAAGCTTAATTCCCTTTAGTGCTCATGTAAAGCCTTTACTTTAGATTCATGTTTATGGAAGGAAGCCTAGAACTCAAACCCACATAGTATCATGGTAGCTCATGGATTCATTAGGTGAGAATGTCCTTTCAACCTTAGAATCATTAATACATGTGTAAACCTTTCACATCATGTTCATAGTGTTTCATGAGAATAGCTTTTCAATCAACACAACAATATTATCATAATCATAGACCTTTCATGCTTAGTCAAGGGTAAGGGTATATGGGAGAAGGATCTTGAAACAATACCACAATTACACAACTGTCATAGGATCATCATTATCTAAGTGAATCATGAGTTCATATACAATCCTCATCAACATGTATAAACCCTAACAAGTTGCCCTTCAAGGCTATGAATCAAGATCAACCCTAACTTCTAGAATTTCCACATTAGATAGAGAGATATCATGATTCAACAACTTGATCAATGTAAACATAATCAATTGCCAAGCTCCCATAATCAATCAAGTCACACCATATTTCACAATTTAGGAAGATGGGGGAATCATGGGTCCAAGGGAGATTTTCATCATAATTCAACAATACTCCATTATTCCAATCATAATTCATCATAATCAACCACAATAAACCATAATTAAACAATTGAAAACATTTTGGAAGAAGACCCATGACATAGATTGAAACCGTAGGTTTTTGGTGAAATTGGAAGTCTTAAAACCCAAGTTTGAAAGGGTTCTATAGGTGATAACTACCCATATATGAAAAGCATACATACCTTAGGTTTATTTACACAAGAAATTGGAGAATAAAGGCTGCTTCTTGAACCCTAAGCTTGACCTTGTTCTTGCTCTTCAATGGAGTCTTAGAGAGAGAAATATTGGAGAGGAGAGTTGGTTTTTAGTTTGAGTCTTGTGAGTTATGAGGTGTTAAGGAGGTGGTTAATAGTTAATAACTACTTATATATGTCTAAATAACTAATATAAACCATCCCCACCCTTGAATAATTAAAATAGAAATTACTTAAAACATCCCACCTTTGGCCGAGATTTGGGCAACTTGGCATCCACGGGGAGTGGATGGAACCACGGACCGTACTGGTCATTTGTGGTTTGATCCTACAGCCCCTCATGTTGGCCAACTCAAGCCTCCCACTCACGAGACCCCACCCATGGGGCATGAGTGGGTCTATAGACCGTGCTGCTAAGTCGTAGCTTGGACAGACATTTTGGGAGAGTTGGGGGAGGTTTAGCCTCGACTCACGACCCCCACCTACGGGGCGTGAGTCCACCCACGGGGTGTGGGTGCCCATTTCGTGGATCATGCTGTTTTTGAAAGCTTTTTCGGCAGTCCATTGGTCCTCCTCAAGGACCCTTGGGGGGTCATGCCTTGACGTTTAGGTCCTAAAACATTAGTACTAAGTAGGGGATGTTATTTTACGACTCTTATCTTTACGTTTAACCCCATTTAGGCTATTAGCTTATATGTTAGGCTCTAGCTTAGTTTGTTAGATTTCTGGGGTGTTACATTCAAACTCATTGCTCACATGGGAATTTTTCACACTTCTTGTTTTACCTCTTCTTTCACCACACCCCTAACTTAGGATTTTGGCCTAAGTTGGCTATTCAAACAAACCATACTTCATGAGAGTTATGGGTGAAGGGATAAAGAGGGGTCACAATTGTTCAAGTTTCTTCCAAGAAAAGGATAAGGCTCAAAGGGGATCAAGCGAGGTTCACACATCTCACAAGGTTGGCCACAAAAAGAGGTATCATGTCAAATTGTTTCACTCATCAAATTTTTTACCTAAGATCACTTCAAGAGCTTGCATCATTTAGTCAACTAGACCAACGAGGCAAATTCTAGGTGTCACCACACAATATTCAAGGTAAACTTATCACACAAGGTATTGGCACCAATATCAAACGAGACTCATTTGAGCTAGTGTACAATGTTCATCACAAGAGACTCCATTGGATAACCGACTAGTCACAACGAGATGCAAAAAGTCCACATATTGTCTATGCAACTTCATTTGGCCTCGTCATATCTGCACATTCAATTAAGAGCACTATTCGAGTTATCAGCATTGATCACGATCGATACTCAAATAACTCACTCGAGAACAAAAGACTTAATAACCAGATTCCTACCACCCCCACCAAAAGCATCCAACATTGTCCTAAATGTGAATAGAGAGCCAACAATAACAAAGGTAAAAGTAAACTACTAGCACTGAAACAAACAAAGTAGGGTGACAAGGAATCTTCACTAGGCGCCCATTCGGTGAAGGCTTATTGGAGTCGCCGACCTGTTTGGCGACTCGCCGAATATTTTGGGCTCGCCGAATATTCTAGTATGCAACCAGTCCATTATGGGACAGAAAGGCGAACAAGAGCAAGCACGCCGAATGGCTTTCGCGCAACACCTAATGGGTTGGATTCCTCGCCGACTGCCCAAAGACGTCGAGCTATCAAGGCTAATGCAAAAAGGCGGTAAAAGTTGGGTCGTCTGATCACTCCGTCGTGTTGCCGAGTGAAGAGGATACCTCACTTAATGATCCAATATCTCAGCCCCACTTTTGATGCCAGGACGGCGATCAACTTCGTGATTGTCGAACTTATTCGGTAATCCACCGATGGAATCCTTACCTCGCAAAATCGCATACACCTGCACATTCAGCACACATTATTTAAAACACTAACACTTGGGTTACCTCCCAAGAAGCCTCTTATTTAACGTGGTGGTACGACATGGAAATGCTCTTAAGTATCTTCCAGATACACCACTTCAATCACAGAAATATCATGGCATTCTCCAAAATACAACTTCAAGTGCTACCCATTCACTTTGAAGGCAGGGTCTTCTTTACCTTGGACTTCAATGGAAACATTTGAACACCTGTGTTACTCTAAATAGTGTTAGTCGAGAATTATATAGTAACACTCAATCTCCAACTCGGAACTCCCTCTTAAGGATTCTAGAATCATGCCACTTCTTCTTTTTTTTTTTGTAGATAGCGGAACTTTCATAAGCCCTGAACCTGAATTCATCCAATTCATTGAGCTAATCTACTCTTCCTTTTGAACTGTTTGCCTAGTCTAGATTTATAGCCTTTAATGCCCATAATGCTTTGTGTTCCAATTCAACTGGTAAACAGTAAGATTTCCCGAAGACTAGCTGATACGGAGACATATGGATTGGTGTTTTGTAGGCGGTACGATATGCCCACAGAGCATCATCTAACTTTTGAGACCAATCTGTCCTATTTGCATTCACTGGCTTGGCTAAGATACTCTTGATCTCCCGATTCGAAACTTCCACTTGGCCACTCATTTAAGGATGATATGGAGTTTCTACTTTATGTCTCACCCCATATTTGCTCAATGGGGACATAAAAAGCCTATTGCAAAAATGGAATCCCCCATCACTAATAATAGCCCGAGGTGTACCAAATCTGGCAAAGATGTAGCATTTTAGGAACTAAAAAATACTTCTCCCTTCATTGTTTGGTAGTGCGACATTCTCTACCCATTTAGAAATATAACCTACTGCCACTAAAATGTACTAATTACCAAATGAGCTCACAAATAGACCCATGAAATCTATTCCCTAAACATCAAATAACTCAACCTCCAAAATAGGCGTGAGAGGCAACTCATGTCTTCTAGACACTACACCTTATTTCTGACATTGAGTGCACTTCTTAACAAACTCATGAGCATCTTTGAAAAGAGATGGCCAGTAGTAACCACTTTGAAGAACTTTAGCAGTTGTACGCACCCCACCATGATGACTGTTGCCACCTAATTTTGGACATCCGCATTATAGATTAATCATCGAGCTTCTTCAATTTCAAACGATTTAAAATAATTAGTTTTATAAAATTTCAGAAAAAATATAATATAGTTTGCAGGTTATTTTAAACAGGTGTAGCATTTTTATAATTTTAAAATAATAAATGTGTTTTATATAATTATGTATATAATTAGTATATTTTAAGAATATTCAAAAATCATCTCAAAAAGATTTTACTTTGATTAAGTATTTGTTACTTTAGTTTAAATTATGAATATAATTTTAAGTCAATTAGTTTATAAGTAGGTTAACTATTTTATTTCGTTCAGATTAAGAAGCTCGTTAATTAAGCATATTAATTCTCCTTATTTAAGTTTTAGTCGAATTCACTAGTCAAATTAAATTTGGCTAAATTTTAAATTCAATTGGCTAAACTATCAATTCATTTGGCCATTTTTCGTAGTTGAATTCTTAAGCCACTTTATTAGCTCTTCTTAACTCAACTTTGAGACCAAGATTCGGCCCAAAACAACTTCCTTTTTATTTTCCAATTCAGCCAGCACAATTCAATACCAATGACCCGGCCCAATCCTAAAACAAAAGAAACCCACAACGTTTCCAACGTCAACAATACAATGTAGGCGTACAGTATCCCATACCCCTATACGCGTCTTCTTCTTCCATACGCATCAATTTGGCAAACCCGGGAAAAGACGCAACTCTGAGACGTCGACATCAGTCGTCCTCACGTCTCCTTTTTTCTTATTTTCACGGAGTCACAGGCCTGCAATAGCCATATCCTTTGCCTTGAAAATGAGCAAAAGATTCAAAATTTGAACACGAATTCCCCCCCCCCCCCCTAAATCGCCCAATTTTTCCCTTTAAATAGTTCTCTACGTTCAGTGATCCAAGGGGGACGGTTTTGGAGATTGGATTTTATAGTGTAATAGTATTCTATTCTATAACTAGAGTTTTCTAGGTTTGTTGTTTTAGAACGCTACCCGGAAAAAGGTAATATCTATATTTTGTTTAGTTTTCATTTCGATTCCGAGTATTATGTGATGAGCCTGCCTCTATTGGGTCTTCCTTGGCTTCATTCTCACTTTGATCGAATATGAATGGTCATGGTTTATTACCTTTGTTGTTGGAATGCTTGGCCGATCATTGTGTTATTCATATCTTGCCTCGATTAGATGTTCAAATCAGTTTGTAGTTGTTTAAGTTTCTATTGCGTGTTGTTTCGAATCACATGTTCATCTTGCTTTGAATCTTGTGCCTAATGTGCTCTCAAGCATAAGTGAAGCTACTTCAATATTATATGTTAGTCGTCATATGTGTTAGCTCGATTTGGTATCTTTATGTTCAGCTGAATCTCTGTTTGAGTTCGCTTGAGATGATCCATTTTTCATTCGGTGTCAATCAATATGTTAGTTGCACCGTTCAGTTTTGAGCCACTATTATTTGCGAATTTGGTAGTCTTTTTTATCGTTTTGTTGTATCAAGTGTAGCCTCTATTTTGTTGTATCAAGTGTAGCCTCTGTTTTCTTATCTTAGTTGCATACTGAATTTTGGCGAGAAGATCACTGAGTGGTGTGTTTATTATTTAAAAATGCTAGCCTCCACTCGCATCTTTTGAAGTCTCAAAGTGCTTAGCCTTTCTTATGGGTATACCCCTGTCTGTTTTTTTTTTGTTTCTTTTTTTATGCCTGATTGTTGCCGGTAACAATAACATTTGTTTTAGAATTCATGTTTGGCTTAGTGTAGTTTTATCCTCGTTTAGGCAGTACTTGAGCATACCATTCTTAGGCTCGTAATTTCATTGGTTTGTCTCTCGTAACTGCAAGTCTCGTTAATTTGTTTTAACATCTCACCATATGCCTTGTGATTTTCCAATAGTCATCTTGCTGCCTCATTTTCACCCAATTTATGAAGCATGAATCCTTTGTAGTGTATATTTTGAACAAGTCTCATTCTTGGACTCAGGCATAGATGTTTTCTTGTTTTCCTCTCATCATAAAATGATTACATTCCATATAGGGAGCCTATTCTGTTATTTGCTAATTATAAGAATGATCTGATATGTTCTTACTTATTTTTAATTCCTCCAGTAACAATATTGGATAGAGGACAACTCCAATAGTCTGCTCCATTTTGATTGATAATTGCTTTCTCCTTCTTGTCCAACAATTATGCATAAATCCTTTTTCATGTGATCACTGCCAGTCCATTTGTTTATTTGTCCCCTCATTTAGTGTCTTATCTTGTCATGTGGGGTTGGATTAAATTTAAGTGAAGATTCCCTAAGTATTGTGTGCATTCCTTTGTCATCCCTGTATAATATTGGAAGGTCGAACTAATCACATACATATCTTACTTTATTATTTTTTATGCGTTTTGGTTTTATCGTATAGGTTTAAAATATGGTAAAATACTAATTTCTATCTTGTTTCTCTCTTTTTCTGTGTATGAGCTGGTTCCTCCCGAGTCCATAGTGTACTTCTTTTCTTTGCATTTCCGAATGAGCCATAAAGGCCCCAAATCCTCTTCTTCCCTCAAGTCAGCCCCCCATTGCAAATCATGAAGTAACAAAACAGGTTGAAGGCAGTGAATATGGGCATAAATTGAAGTAGCGGCCCCCAGAAAGCCAAAGTAAGTGCTGCATAGCTGTTGTATACAGCACCATACACTCATTATACAGTGAGATACATGTCAAAAATGTGAAAATACAGGGATGAGGTAAAATACAGGTGTTTGGAAGCAAGAAATATATGAAAAAAGATGATATACATGCTGATATACAGCCGATGTATACAAAAATGAGAATTGGTTTGAACCCCAAGAGTAGTAGCGAATTTGACCCGAGAATGGCCCAAATTCAATCTCTCCCTTACTCTCAAATTATTTAATTGTGATTATTTATTATTTTTTGTTTATTAACTCTAACCTTAAAATTATTAATTAACTTAATTAGATTCCCCAAAAGATGAGTTATTTTCTTTGTGTTGGTTTACTTTAAACACATCTCTTTTTTTGTGTTCATTTATATTGATCAAATTTTCATATCTTTAATCAAGTTAAATCTTTTGTTTTCTTATAAAATATGCTTCTTAATTTAATCACATTTTACTCATTTTAAGATTGTTTCTAGTTAAGGTTTTCTTCTCAAATAAACTTTAAAAATATCTTTTTTTTTCTTTACCTAGTCATTTTCTCAAAATGGTTAGTCAAAACTTTTTCAATTTATAAAAAGTACTTTTCATGGTTTGATTGACCAAGTTGATTCGTATTATTATTTCTAAAAAATGATTTAAATAAATTCTAATTAACCTAATTTTGTTAAAATTCTAATCACTTGTAATTCAATTCAAATGTTTCAATTAATGTCCTCTTTTCTTAAAAAAAAGAAAATCATTCTTTATTTAACTATTTTCTCAAAGCTAATGCATATTGTAAATTATTATTTTTATGTTAAAACATTTTTCCAACAAATAGTCAAATATTTAATCTAAGTCGTAGGATAACCGCATGTTAGCGGGCGCTTCAAATGCCTTAAAAACCTTCTTGAAGAATAAATAAGAACCTCTTATCAATTTTCTCTATATTTTTAAAGACTTAATCTGTTAGAGTCTTTTCAAATTATAAGTTTTCTTAATTTCTTTAAAAAATTAAGTGGCGACTCTTTTCTAAGTATTTTTCTCAAATTGTTTTATAGTTAGAACATTTCAAAACGTGATTTTTCTAAATATTAGTCAAATTACGGCATAACAGAAATGACGTATCTGCTGGGAAATTTAGGTTCTAAACCATAATCGACTTAGGTTTATTATTAAGGTTTTTAGCATATGCTTACTTGCTTGCTTTATTTGTGATATCTAATGCTTTATTTTTCATGCTTCTGTTATATAAACTGCCTATTTGTTATTGTTTATCTAAAATGTTTATTTGTAACTGATATATATAAATTGTATATTTGTTACTGCTTTATAAACTGTCATTTTGTTCATACTTCCTCTAATTCTAGAAAATTTACACAATCACTCGTACACGCGAGGTGTGTTTTGCGCACCTGCAAATTTCTTTCAAAATCCCAAAAGTTAGGAGAGTTGGCATATGCGCGGGGCGTCCGGATCTTTTTACATGGGACTGCGTAGCCTCCTCACTCGAGTTGTCCACTCGAAAACCTTGTGTCTAGTAAGCCAAATCTTAGAAAATATAAGATAGAGCTAAGCCACCCCTCAATTTAAGTCATGCATCCATACACCTTAGGTGGATCGATCCCAGGTATCGATTCTACATTTAACAAATCCACCCTTATGCCGATAGGTTTCATGACCCAACGACCAATAAGCATGTTTTGTGCAACGTGATGATTATAGACGGATCCAAGCCAATTTTGACATAATGAGTTAGGAACATTATCTTTTTATTTTCCAAACTCGAGTTGTCTTAAAATTAATGGCTTGGATCAAGCTATCATAATCGCGTTCTGTTTGACATTTAGGCTCACCTCTGGCAAAAAAGAGGTCCCGTGCTTATAAAGATGCATTTTCCTTTTTATATTTTTGTTATGTGATTTACTTGTTGCGTGATACATGTTTATTCTCTATTTATCTGTTGTTATTATTTGATTATATGTCCAATTATTAATGTTATTAAAACAACAATTACCCACTTTATACTAATATTTCTCTCTTTTTGAAGTTTTTCTTCCTTTTGATTTATTTCCTCCCCAAAGGTTGATTTGCGTTGACTACGAACTGGCGGATCAACCATACTTTAATAGATCAAAAGCACGTGCGTCCACAAACATGACTGATTCAGTTGCATCTGATCAAAATGGTTTGGGACTTGTCACTGTCCTGAGAGATGAACCCGAGACTTCGGAAGGAAGGGATCCAATCCCTTATGACGAACACATTGCCGATCTAATGCGAAAAATGGCCAATATGCAAAGCGAGATTGATCGACTTCGAAACCTCACCAATTTGTCCATCACCGTGAACACACCACTTCCCGAGCATGGAAAAAACCCAATTACTCCACCTCTCTTTCCACATGTTGACTCTCCTACTCCACAACACTTTCCACCAAACCCTTCCCTTCACAAGACCAATCCAACTGCTTCCAAACAATTCACCAACCCTCAACAACCTAACTTTCCACCAAACCCTTCCCTTCACAAGACCAATCCAACTGCTTCAAAACAATTCACCAACCCTCAACAACCTAACTTTCCACTAAACAATCCGCAATAGGCCAACCCTTTACGCTTCACTACTCCATATGCATACCAAACTTCACTTACCCAAACTCCAGTTATCCAAACTAACCCACTGAATCAAACTACTCCCCTAACCCAAGCCCCCCAAAAATACCAAGCGACCCAACATATACCAGTGGCACACACTGCAATCCCTAACATGCAATATGTGCCTCAAATATATGTAGCGAAAGCTCAACCTTTCATTACCCCAATACCAATCATGCTAGAAGTTGATCCATATGAAGAAATGGAGAAAGAAGCAAGGTCAAAAACAGATGACAATGTAGCAAGGGAGATTCGTAATTTGAAGGAAGCTTTCAAAAGTAACCAAGCCCATAAGGGGGGTGAAGGTCTTGAATATGAGGATTTATATGTTCATCCCGATGTTGAATTACCCATGGGGTATAAGGTACTAAAATTTGATGTATTTGATGGGAAGGGAATCCTTGAGCTCATTTAAGGTTGTATTGTGACAAGTTAGTTCGAGTGGGGAAAGATGAGGCCATTAAAATGAATTTGTTTATAAGGAGCTTAACAGGAGAAACCCTTGATTGGTACACAAGTCGGGACCCTCAGAAATGGAATAGTTAGGGTGCGATGGCGCAAGAATTCATGGATGGGTTCAAGTTTAACACCGAGGCTATTCCGGACAGGTTCTACTTGATGAAGTTGGAGAAGTAGTCAACAGAGTCATTCAGGGAGTATGCGATGCGGTGGAGCGCAGATGCCACAAAAGTTCAACCTCCAATGGAAGAAAGTGAGATAACCTCTCTTTTTATACAATCCCAAAAAAATGCAACGTATTATGAAAATATTGTAAGTGTGGCAGGGCAAAAGTTCTTTGAGGTTGTCAGGATGGGAGAATTCATTGAACAAGGTATTAAAACTTGGAGAATCACTAATTTGGCTGCTCTGCAAGCAACAAGTAAGGCAATTCAGTCGGATTCAATTGGAGGAGCCCTCAAGAAGAAGAACGATGGGGTGTCTGCTGTCATGACCATCCAGGAACGTAGGCCGAACAAAATGTTAACATACCAAAACCCATTACCCCAACCTTCCTACTATAGTCAGTATGCCCAAATTCCTCAACCATATTACCAACCTTCACAGCCCCTTACCCAGAGCACCCGCCAATCCGAATCCATCATGATACCAACCCGCATATCCATCCGAATTCTACTATCAACCACAAAATTGTCCATCAAATGCACTCAGACCCAGCCCAAACTTTGAAAGAAAACCAGCCAAAACCTATACCCCACTAGCTGAACCTTTAGCCCAACTATATGAACGACTGAGAACTGCAGGAATACTCTAACCAAACCAAGGACAAATTCCCAATCCCCTTCCTGTATGGTATGACAAGACCAAGCACTGTGCATATCATTCTGGAGCTGCGGGACATAATACCAAAAATTTCCTTACTCTCAAAGACAAGATTGAGGCATTGATCAAAGAATGAATCATTCAACTCAAAGGTGTTTCCCCTAATGTAAACAACAACCCACTTCCAAATCATGGCAATGTTATCATGATCACCATTGATGAAGATTGCAACTTGGAAGGGACCATAGTACCGGTTAAGGTAGAGAAGAATGTTGAGACATCGGCCTTTATTTCTCCCGTAATCACAGTCCAAGCACGAGCGCCAATTGAAGTGGAAGTTTTTTATTCCCAATCCTAAGATCATGGCCCGTGACGCTCAATCATCTCTTTTTGACACCAAAGCAATTCCTTGGGATTACTCGACTGATGCAAGGGACAAAGAAAAAGGAAAGATAGTTGTAGAAGTTGTTGTTGCAGGAATGAAAAGATCTGGGCGTTGTTAAGCCCCTGAAGAAGTTGTATGAGGAGGACCAATGGAAAACAACCAAAAAAGGGTTGTGACAGAGGCTGAAGTGGAAGATTTCTGGAGGAAGATGCCAACTAAGGAATATTCAGTTGTTGAACAACTGAAGAAAACGCCTGCTCAAATTTCCGTAATGGCCTTACTGATGAATTCTGCAACTCATAAGAGCGCTTTGGTGAAGGTTTTAAATGAAGCTTACGTTCCAGCTGAGACCATAAGTGAGAATTTTGCTACCACGGTAGGACAAGTTTTGGAACCTAACAAAGTCATTTTTCATGAAGATGAATTTTACGTTAAGGCCTGGGACATAACAAAGCATTGAACATTACCGCTAGATGTAGGGATAAGTTTATCTCCAGAGTTTTGATTGATAATGGTTCAGTTGTTAACATATGTCCTTTCACTAACCTTCGAGCTTTGGGAATTGACATTGCAAAGATTCGGGAAAGTCATGTAAGGGTTAGAGGCTTTGACGGGACACAAAGGGGAGTCATTGGAGAAATTGATCTGCCATTTCAAATTGGACCCATGGAGTTCGTTGTGGAATTCCAAGTGTTGTATATATCTGCTAGTTATAATTTATTACTTGGAAGGCCATGGATTCACATGGTTGGTGCGGTCCCTTCTACTCTACACCAGACTTTGAAATTCGTTTGGAACCATCAGGAAATTGTTGTTCATGGAGAAGGCAACAACTCAATATATCCTGAAAATTCAGTCCATGTTATTGAAAGTTTGGAAGATTTAGATGGGTCCGTATTTCATATTCAGGAAATTATGTGTGCTACTCAAGCTGAAAAGGCAAATTTGACACGTGTTCTTATGATGGTGGCTTGGGAGATGTTGAAGAATGGTTTTATCCCAGGTTAAGGTCTTGGAGCGAAATTGAATGGAATAGTGGAACAAATTCAGAAATAGACATTTGGTCTTGGATACGAGCCTACTCCTGAAGAAGTCTCATCGGCTAATCTCAAAAGGAAAAGTGGCATTCCCTTACCACAACCTATCCCACCTTTGAATCAGTCATTTTCCAAGGCATTTGTTGAACAAGGATTAGAAGAAGTTGTTGAAGATAACCTCGCAGAAGGACTCAAAAACTTGTTCATTGAAGAAGTTGAATGCAACATGATTTTGGAGGACTGCACCGAGGCCCCGACCATATGGGATGCTATGCTTGGAGATGCTTTGAACAATTGGACTTGTAACCCTTCCCCATTTCTTCGGGAATCTTGGTAGATGATTGTAATAGAATTAACAAAACGGCATGATTCAAATTGAGGCCTGAATCGTGTTTTTGAACTTGATATGTTTTGCCTCCATCTTTTGAAAGATCAAATGCCGAATCTAAGTTACCATTTTTCTATTTTAAATTCTTAAACTTTGTCTTTGATTATGTATTTTATTTCTATCTTTTCTTCTCTCTTTCAGCAAGCAAACTAATAAATCTGTCAATACCGAGAATGTGACATGTAATGAAACGAGCGAACAAATCCCGAACTGTAACGACTCGGAAAATGATAGGTTAAGCAAGAGCCTATGACTTTGTGTTGACTTTATAATGAGGTTCTATGAGGGGTTTTAATGTAATTTCATTTTAATTGTGTTACATCCGACAATTTAAAATGAATATGAAGTAGCTTGAAATTGGAAGTAGTCACTTTTGGAAAAAAGTTCAGAAC
>JAJOOE010059200.1:0-23204 GCA_036250405.1 Solanum raphanifolium
GGAGATATGACCCTCCAAAGTAGACCCTCGAAAAAGGCTTCACTTGGAAATTTCGGATTTTGATACGGTTGCTCTAAAATTTGGGTTAGACCCATTTCCCACTCAATTTGACCCCCTAAACAAGAATATGAAGTCGGATTTTCAAAATCATCCACGGATTTAGAGATATATGGAAATTACAATTATAGGTGTTTTCGAAGCACATTTTCAGGCATTTTTGGGGTCGTTTCAAATGAATAGAGTGTTCCGACAATATCTTGACATGTTTCTGTTAATGTTTATCGATGATATCTTGATATTTTCAAGGAGTGAGAATGTGCATGTTTACCATTTGAGAATTGTTACAAGTTCTTCAGGACCATCAACTTTTTGCAAAGTTTAGCAAGTGTGATTTTTGGTTAAGGTCTGTAGCATTTCTTGGTCATATTGTGTCAAACAAGGGTATTGAGGTCGATCCTAAGAAGACGGATGCGGTCAAGAGTTGGCCTAGACCTCTAACTCCTTCAGATGTTAGAAGCATTTTGGGTTTGGCCAGTTACTATAGGAGGTTTGTTAAGGGGTTTTCCTCTATTGCTTCTCCATTGACGACATTGACTCAAAAGAAGTCTAAGTTTGAGTGGTCGGAAGCTTGTGATAAATGTTTTCAAGAATTGAAAGATAGACTTACTTTTACCCTAGTATTGACATTACTGGAGGGTACAAATGATTTTGTGGTGTATTGTGATGCCTCTAGAGTTGAATTGGGATGTGTGCTTATGCAAAATGGTAAGGTGATTGCCTATGCTTCAAGGCAACTTAAAGTCCACGAGAAGCATTATCCTACCCATGACCTTGAATTAGCGGTGGTGGTGTTTGCCTTAAAAATATGGAGGCATTATCTATATGGGGTGCATGTTTATGTGTTTACCAATCACAAGAGCTTACAATATGTGTTTAGTCAAAATGACTTGAATCTTTGCCAAAGGAGGTGGTTAGAATTATTGAAGAATTATGACATGAGTGTCCTTTATAACCCTGACAAAGCTAATGTGGTAGCAAATGCTCTTGGTATATTTTCCATGGGTAGTGTGGCTCATGTAGAGGATAAATGTAACACCCCAGATTTGAAAAAGGAAAAATTCCAGATTTTCAGAATTGCAGGTGCCACCGACAGAAGCCATCTACGGACCGTCAGTCGACTAACGACCCGTCTATCGACTGACGGCCCGTCAGTCAACTCTATCGATGGGCCAATCAACTTTCAGTTTCTCACTTTAGATTTCAGACCTCAATCGCGAACGACGGTCGACCAGTATGGACCGCAATTGACTCATGTCCGGTCAGTCAGCTCTATCGATGGGCCAGTCAACTTTTAGTTTCAGATCCCAAATGTCAGCCTTCATTTGCGAACGACAGTCGACCAGTACGGACTGTCAGTCAACTCACGACGCATCAGTCAGCTCCGTCGATGACTTCGACAGCTTTTAAGTCAGGGGTCTTTTGGTCTTTTCCTTATTCATTTGGCCCCTAAATTATGAGGTTTTAGTTAGTTTAAGCCTAGAAATATAACTAGAACTTACCCAAGTCAAATCATTAATCAAAACATAGAAAGATTAGAGCGTAAGAGGAGAAAAGAGGTCAAGAACCCTAGTTCAAGAACACAGCAAGGTTCCATCAGTTCTAGCCCTAAAATCGAAAGATTTCTCCGTGGATTTCGTCACCAAGTATGTGGAATTTCACTAGTGGGTTCCTTTCGCCCATTAGGTCCCTAGTTTTCAGTCAGATTCTTGATTCCCTTAATATCATCTAGACCTAGGGTTTCTTGAATGTTAGAATTGTTGGGTTTTAGCTGTTAGA
This sequence comes from Solanum raphanifolium, assembly GCA_036250405.1. NCBI lineage: Eukaryota > Viridiplantae > Streptophyta > Magnoliopsida > Solanales > Solanaceae > Solanum > Solanum raphanifolium. The sequence goes on from JAJOOE010059200.1 coordinate 1,837, forward strand.
ATGATCCAAATCAGATTATTATGTTATTACTTAGTTTATTGCATGAATTTCAGAACCCTAGCTATGTAGTTCTTTAGTTTTTGATTTACACATGCTAGGCCAGATATTTCAGCTATTTAAGATATACATGCCTCAGTATATAAATGTGTCATTATCAGTTTATTTATGTGCATTCTCAGTTCACATGTCATTATGAGCTATCCAATAAATCACAGAAATTCAGTCATAATATATTAATCACTTAATACATTGGGAGTAGCATAATACCGAGTTGGACTAGGGTTCAGCGTACCCAAATAGTCCCAGAACTACGAGCCCCATAGGTTGTAAGTCCCCTCTGTGGGCATCATTTTAGTGATCACGCCAGCATGTCTCTATACCTTGGCTGGGTATATTAGGTCCTCTCGATGGGGCGTATACATTGAACTCCACATTTAGCTCATGTGGTTTTATTATCGGTTATGTCACGACCCGAGACTACCCCCTAGATGTAACATGGAGTACTTGACCCTGAAGGGGTCTCATATAAGCCCTTAGCATACATCATTGCATATGTCATAGAATAAAAGGGAAAGATTAAAAAAATTTCTTCAACAATCGAAGTCATTTCTATAAAGTAAAAAAGAGTCTAAACACTGTCTCATTGGCTATCTAATATAATAGAATACTTAGACATATAGGGATATAACCCTTACATAGTTCTAAAATGAAACTATAAAGAAACTACTAAGACATCTACTAAGTAAGATGTTTGTCCCCGAACTTGAGGACTCATCAACTAGCTTGGAGGGTCACCTATTCCCAAGCTTGAACCAACAGATCCCATCTCCATGAACCAACCCCCTACATTTGTAGAAAACATAGAAATATGGGTTAGCACAAGAATGTACTAAGTATGGTAGCTATGCATAAAAACATTTAAAACATGCTAGAAAGGGAACATTTTAGTTGGAACTCATGCTATGCACTTTTGAACATTTTTCTTGAAAGAGTTGGAGAACACGAGTCATAAACAACTCACATATAGTTCATCAAAGCACAAGGATATCAACATTACCATAAGCATAGTCTCCAAACATAGTCATAATGCACATCATCTATTACAAGACATAATACACATGCATAGTCACATATCAAGACCATAACATCATAATAAAACAACAACATAAGTAACCCTAAGCTCCACTTGTGCAATGCATAGATACGGTCCATAGTCCTATCTACACTAAGTATCACTTTAGGCCACCATGATCATACTTAACATTAGTTAATACTAACATATAAGCAACCCAAAGTCATACTAGCGCAATGCAAAGGTAAGATCCCATAACCCTACCAAATGCTAAGTATCACATTTAGATCACCTACAACATACATATCTTACTTTTGATTCATTCATAGCCAACATACATAAATAAAGAGACATTCATAATCATAACTTGTAATAAGTAAAGTCAACCTTAGGATTCATTCATATCACACATACACAATTCATAAGTCTTCATATCATAAGGGAACCTAACTATAACCCCTCTTAAAGTCCACTTGTGAAATGTATAGATAACATCCCATACTATCACCCATACTAAGTAGTACCTCTTAAGAAGTCATAATTAGAGTCCATATTCTTATCATAGCTTGTATTCGTATCATTTAGGGATAGTAGCCTTGATGCTTATCGTGACCAATGACACTAACGTACAGTACAAGTGTCTACGATCGTTGATAATATAGTAACCCAACCAAGGGTTCGGGTCGTGTCCCAAGGGAGTGGTAGTGAAAAAAGTAGTTAGGCTAGAATTTTGTTCTAGTTAGCTGTAGTTTGAGAAATTATCGAATAAAAACAAAGTAAATTCAAGTGGGTGACACCAAAGAGTCAAATATCAATGGGGGTTTGTCACAAGTATAGCTAAAACAACAAAAATAAAGAGAAAATTCAAGTATGGGAGAAAGTTCTTGGGTGTGACCGCAATACAAGTTGAGATAAATTGTTGGGTACATGCTTTCGATAGGAAATTTACAAGATAATAGTGACTAGGCTAAGCTTTAGATGGATATAAGTTCCCTTTATAGCAACTTACCCCATTTCAAATGGGTTCCTCTCGGACACCCATTTGCCGTATGAAGACCATCCTACGCCTTACCCCACTCCCTCTCTCTAGCTGAGTGTTAGGATATGGGACTAGGGTTCACCCTCTCGGGATGAACCTTAGGTCGACCCACTCCTTAGGCCATCGGTCTAGTGGTCTTGGTTTCGCGACTTCCCTTTCGGGCAAGCCGGAATAACATGGGTGGTTTTGTATTTGCAACTACAAACCCATTAAATTAAACCACAACCACTATGTGAAATCACCATTAAAATACATCCAACCTATCAGCAATCAAGACCTAAACACAATATCAACACATATTTGCTAAATCACACCCCAAGAATGGGGTTTTTAGCCACACATAAAGAAATAACAAAATACACCTAAAATGATACTAAAATCAAATGAGTATTAGAAATTAAACCTTGATTTAACCAAAGGAAGTAGAATGGAGAAGACCCACTTCCAACTTGGGGAAGATGAAATCCTTCTCTCTTCAAGTCTCCCACAAAACCCTCTCCAAACTTGAGAGAAAATATCCCAAAAAGTACTATTCTATTCTAGAAACTAAAATAAATATTCAACTCTTCTAAAATTAATTATAGGTTTAGTATTTATAGACTTCAGAAAATAGTGTTGGTGGATCATTCGGCGAGGTTAGTCGATGTTGCCGAATGACTCGGCGACTCCCCCTTCTTCTATTTCATCGCCGTTTCGTGCTTGCCTTCATCATCTTCACATTCTGGACCATTGGGAGGTATAGTACTGCTTCACGGAAATATTCGGCGAAGCGCCGACTGCTCTTTTCATTGCCTTTTGATCCTTCTTCTTTAGGGCTTCGCGCACTGGAACAATGGGCGGAGTGAATCCCTTCAGCGAATCGCCAAGTGTGCTTGGCGATGCTCAGGCTCCAACTTCTTCATTATTTTCAGCCTTTTTGTTCCTTTTGTGCCTAATTGTCCATGCTTTCAATAAAACTTCAAATACCTGAAACTTAAGAGTTTTCATCAGATATTGAGACAAAATAAGCATTCGAGGACACTATTCTTATCAAAATAAAGACCTAAATGAGTCCAATTTGTGGACTCATCAACACCCCCAACTTAAACTTTTGTTTGTCCTAAAGGAAACTCAAGTTCAGCTGTTCAACAAGGTGTCTCAAATAGTGCTACACAAGACTAAATCCTGAACATACACAACAAGACAAAAAGTACTTATGCAAAATTCAATTGTGTACTCAAAGATTCAAGTTGTGACACACCACTACCAAAGATTCTCATGCTCGCAATACTTGCTACTTGTGCAAGTTCAAGCTCAACAAAAAGTATATAAATGCCCTCACACAAAGAATGATTCCATATTCACACCTATCGGTTAATCCATTTAAGATTAGGAATCTGATGCAACGCTCACACTTAAAAAGAGGAACACAATGCATGTTTTCACCAACATGTTTGCCCTTATTTTCCAATCGACTTTTGAATTGGCTTACTCAAGATCAAAAAGGTATTTTCAAGGCTTGTAATGGGGCTGAGTGCAAAGGTACGGTCATTTAGGCTCAGTGACTTTTTCATCCTCGTGAGGTGTGGTGTTCTCAAGGCATTCCCTTCTTTCCCTTTTTTCAATTCTTTTTTCTAATGCTTCTAAGTCATCTTTTTATTCACCTCCATGGATTGCTTGGAAATCCGATTTCTTTTGTACTTTATTCCACACTTTTTTTTTGAAGGGATTCCATTTTTATGCAATACCATGGGTTAAAGGGGGACCTTTCTTGCACTTCTTGACTTTTCTTTTACCTTTTCACCACACCCCCCAACTTAGGCCATTTGGCCTAAGTTGGCTATTCGCTAAACCACAAATCAAAAGGATTATAGGTAATGGGTCAAGTAAGGTCTAAGGTTCATCAAGGTTCTTCCAAAGAAAGGTAAGGCTCAAAGGGTGTTCAAAAGAGTTTCGCACACTCACGTGTAGGCCACAAAAGAGGTATCTATCAAATTTGGCTCACACTCTTTAAAGTTTCCTAAGATCATCTCAAGAGGACAGCTTTCTAAATCAATCAGACTAACGGGGTAAATTCTGGGTTTATTCATGCATGGTTCAAAGTAAGCTCATCACACAAGGCATCGACACTTAAGTCAAACAAGACTACACACTTTCGCTAGTGTGCAAGGGTCATTACAAGAGAATCAATTTGAGAAATGGCTAATCCCAACGAGATGCAAAGAGTTCACATATTGTCTATGCTACTTCATTTGTTCTCGTCGTAGCCGCACATTCATGTTTGTTCGATTGAAAGCACTATTCAAGTCATCGGTATTGATCGAAACTGAGACTTGAATTTGTACAAGAACAACCACTTTCAACACAAGAGGTGACGAAAATTTTGGAAAATGAATATTTTTCGGAAGGGTCAAAATTATTTTTCAATTAAACCCAATAGAGAGCCATAAGCTCAAACAATCGCAAAGCAATTTTTAAAAACACAATTAAAAACAGACAACCCAAATGTACACCAAAACACAAGTATCCTAAACAAGCAAAACAAGGTGGGCCTCACCCCACCACAAATAAAAACATTTTTCCTCCAATGTAAATAACAAAAAAAAATCATTGCAAATGAGTACAAAATTGCTAAAAATAAATTTGGGGTTCGGAAAACCAACCTTAGATGCCGATTAAAATACTTTTGAAATGCTAGGCGGCAATGTAATCCACTCCAAGCACTAATTATCGACTACAATACTAAAGGCAAGCAATAATCTAGAAAATATTACCTTGATGTGAAGTTCAGAAGTTTAAAAGGAGGGAGAGTGGGAAAATTTAAAAATTCTGAGATTTTTGGCACTTAAAAACCGTTCAGTTCTTGTCCATTCTGCGATGTTAGTCAACCCACCGACCCACTCAACAGTCCGCCGAGTGGTCATTTATCTCGTCCTTTCTTCAAAATCTTCAATTTTCTGGGGGTGAGATTTGCGGTCTGCATCGAGATCGCCAAGCAGGTTGGCGATGCGTCGAGCTGCTTTTCAAGTTCGCCGAGTTTTATAGGCTCTATACAACTCTTGTATTGAGCCAAACGGCGGATCCAGTGGGGCTCACCGACCTATTTAGCGACTTGCAGAATGGACTCTCTGCTCGCCAACCTGAGATTTTCAACATTTTCCTTGGTTTATCTGCAACATCAACAAAACATTATTTATAAAAGTAAAATCCTAAATTTACAACCTTGGGTTGCCTCCCAAGAAGCGCCTTATTTAACATCGTGGCACGACGCAACTCCTCACTCAAGTTCCATTAGTGAGGTTTGCCTCATTTTCATGAGGACACCTCTCATTTGGCTCTAGGTGGAGGACCTGCATACACAAACAATAAACAAATAAAAACAAAACTAAAAGTAAGATTAGTAAAAACTACACTAAAAAGAACAAAAAGATATAGTTAATTATATTTTCACATGACACCACTCCCCGGCAGCGGCACCATTTTGATGCTTATCGTGACCAACGACACTAACCAATAGTACGAGTGTCTAAAATCGTCGATAATATAGTAATCCAACCAAGGGTTCGGGTTGTGTCCCAAGGGAGTGGTAGTGAAAAAAGTAGTTAGGCTAGAATTTTGTTCTAGTTAGCCGTAGTTTGAGAAATTATCGAATAAAAACAAAGTAAATTCAAGTGGGTGACACCAAAGAGTCAAATATCAATGGGGTTTGTCACAAGTATAGCTACAACAACAAAAATAAAGAGAAAATTCAAGTATGGGAGAAAATTCTTGGGGTGTGACCGCAATACAAGTTGAGATAAATCGTTGGGTACATGCTTTCGATAGGAAATTTACAAGATAATAGTGACTAGGTTAAGCTTTAGATGGAAATAAGTTCCCTCTCGGGCAACTTACCCCGTTTCAAATGGGTTCCTCTCGGACACCCACTTGCCGCATGAAGACCAGCCTATGCCTTACCCCACTCACTCTCTCGAGCTGAGTGTTAGGATATGGGACTAGGGTTCACCCTCTCGGGATGAACCTCATGTCGACCCACTCATTAGGCCATCAGTCTAGTGGTCTTGGTTTCGCGACCTCCCTCTCGGGCAAGCCGAAAACACATGGACGGTTTTGTATTTGCAACTACAAACCTATTAAAATTAAACCACAACCACTAGGTGAAATCACCATTAAAATACATCTTACCTATCAGCAAGCAAGACCTAACAATAATATCAACATATATTTGCTAAATCACACCCCAAGAATGGGGTTTTTTATCCACACATTAAGAAATAATAAAATACACTTAAAATGATACTAAAATCAAATGGGTATAATAAATTAAACCTTGATTTAAGAAAAGGAAGTAGAATGGAGAAGACCCAATTCCAACTTGGGGAAGATGAAATCCTTCTCTCTTCAAGTCTCCCACTAAACCCTCTCCAAACTTAAGAGAAAATATTCCATAAAGTACTATTATATTCTTGAAATTAAAATAAATGGTAATAAGTTTAGTATTTATAGACTTCAGAAAATAGTGCTGGCGGATCTTTTGGCGAGGTTAGTTGATGTCGCCGAATGACTCGGCGACTCCTCCTTCTTTTGTTTCATCACCATTTTGTGCTTGCCTTCAGAATCTTCACGTTCTGGACCATTGGGCGGTATAGTACTGCTTCGCAGAAATATTCAGTGAAGCGCTGACTGCTCCTTTCATCGCCTTTTGATCCTTCTTCTTCAGGGCTTCGCACACTGGAACAAAGGGCGGAGTGAATCCCTTCGGCGAATCGCCAAGTGTGCTTGGAGATGCTCAGGCTTCAGCTTCTTCATTCTTTTCAACCTTTTTGTTCCTTTTTGTGCCTAAGTGTCCATGCTTTCAATAAAACTTCAAATACCTGAAACTTAATAGTTTTCATCTGATATTGAGACAAAATAAGCATTCGAGGACACTATTCTTATCAAAATAAAGCCCTAAATGAGTCCAATTTGTGGATTCATCAAGCCTTAACCGACATAGACCATGTGAGCTACATGGAATCTGGTGTTCTACTCCCACACAGAAAAGAGAGTGTCCTACTTGCCTAAGGTAGAACATACATAATAGCTTCTATGTGGATCCACTAGCTAATACCTACGGTGGCACATAGTTATGGGATATGGAGATTGCTACTAGAAACCTTATACTACTAACGTGCGGGTTTCCATCTCATGAGACACCATAATGTGAACCCAACTACTACGTAAAGGAACCCATCTTATATTCATATCCACTCGGTGCTAAGCATAATTCCCTTTATGAGTCATATTAAGTATTTTCTTAAGTTAGGTTTATACAAGAATGCACTAGGCACTCAAACCAACATACATCATAATAGCTCAAGATTCATTAGGGTGAGAATGTCCTTTCAACCTTAGAATCGTTAACATGTGAGTAAACCTTTCACATTATATTCGTAGTGTGTTCATGAGAATAACCTTTCATATAACACAACATTTCTACCATAATCTTAACTTATCATGTATAGTCATAGCATATCATACATAGTCATATCATATCGTACATAGTCATATCGTCATGGTCATGTACATTTCATGCATAATAGTAAGTAAGGGTGCATATGAGAATTAGCATTTCAATTGACACCATAGACACATCATATTCATGTTTATGCATGGAGTGTGTGTGTGCATAATTGTCTCACAATGGCACAACAACAACGACATTATCATCATAGACAATTCCCTTCTAAACGGGGTCACAACATGTACATCATATCCCAACTCATGCACAATTCACATATATTATATCTAAGGATCTTAGACCATGTAAATCACACATATAACATTAATACAATAGACATGGATCAATTCATCATTCAAGTAGATCATTCATGGCATGTAGAGAATCATATATTCATATTAAAGGGATATGTGGGTAGGGTCCTTCCACAATAGCACCACATATAATTCAAGATGCATAACACCACAATGATCATAACATATCATTCGTATTCATAACGTATCATACTTAGTCATATATAGGGTTGTAGGGAAGAGGGACCTTATGTCAACACTACAATACATATTGACAAGTAAACACCTCCACCATAAGTGGATCAATCCATGCATACAACAGATACATAATAAGTAAACTCCTCCACTACAAGTGGGTCAACAACTCATATAATATAACTTCATAATAACATACCTTCCTAGATTGTACTTCAAAGCCAAGAGTCAAGATCAAGTCTATCCTCTTAGATTTGGCACTTTAGGTAGAAGAACATTATAAACCAACAATATAACCAATATGATCATATTCAAGTTATTATAGGTCTACAAGATTCATCATGATCAATTCATTTCTAGGTTATCTAATCTAAGGCAACTAAACAAGAAGATCATCAATCCTAGAAGATCACATCTAACCCTTCAATTTGCCTCTTTATGAGATAAACCTAGATCATGTCAATTTCATCTTAGATTCATAGGTTAATCAAGAATACATGTAGAATTATACTTATATCATGCAATTTCATCATAATCAACTTCTATTCATTCAATTGAATCAACTTCTAATCACATTCATATTGTAGAGAAAAGCCATAGCTAGGGTTGGGGGAAAACTCATGGATTCTTTAGATTTAAAGTTAAAATCATCTTAAATCAATAATATAATCCATAATAAACGTAAATCAATCTTTTAGAACAACTTTGAAAGGAATCCATGGGGTTGAGTTGAAACCCTAGCTTTTTTGAAGATTTCTAGAATTTGAATTGAAAGCTTTTGAGAGGATTCCATGGGTGATAGCTACCCATGGATGAAAACCACCATACCTTAGGTGTAGAAACCCATGAAAATACTAAGAGAAATTCTCCATCTTCAAGCCCCTAGTTTGGTTTATTCATTGGTCTTCAATGGTGTTCGTGGAGAGAAAACTTTGGGAGAGAAAGGGAATAGGGTTTTGATTTGGGGTCTTGACTTGTGGTGAGTTTATGACTTAGTTTAGGGACTTATTTAGTTTATATAAGTCATTTAATTAAATCCTAACCGACCTCCATTAATCCCCCTTTAATAACTAATTAAATAACTAACCCTCAACTAAACAAAACTGCCTACTAAACAGTTCCCATCTAAGGTTTGCCTTCCACGGACTGTAGATCAGTCTACTGGCCGTGGATGGCTTCGGTGGCTTGGGACTGAGGGTACAAATGTTTCAGGCTCCTAAAATTCTAAGTATGGAACCACGAGGTCCATCCACGGACCGTGGTTTGATCTAAGGGGCGTGGAATGGCTCCGTAGATCATCACCAAAAAGCTGCAAGTTTGTTGTCTAGACAGCTTTGGGGGACTGTTTTGGGGTCCTCTTCTAGGACCCCTCGAGTGGTCTTAGGGGAGTCTTACCTGGATGTTTAACCCCTAAACATAGTGTTCTAAATGTAGGAGTCACTTCTACAAGTTTTCACCTTCAAACAACACTACAAACTTCAACGACAAGACCCTTACTACTCACTAGTTCAAATGAATAGTTTTCGGATGTTTTAGTCATTTCTTGACGTTTAACCTCAAATCTCCTCAAACTAACTTCAAAGTCCATTTTTAATCATTTAAAAAAGTTTCCAACTATAAACAACATGTGAGGCTCTAGTTCAACCTACTAGATTTAGTCAAGCCTTAGCTAGGTCTTACTAGTTTTTACGAGATGTTACATGTTATTAGTAGCTCCCACAGTTCAATCAGACTCCATTGCATTGACCACATTTCAGTACAATCAGTATTCAGTCTTAGCATGTTATAAAATGGTCATTGCATTCAGTTAGCTCAGTATTCAGTATCTATATCATGTTCAGATTACACTCTTATTTTATTGCTTGTTCAGTTATATGTTTATTTTAGCTTTTCTCTATCCTGCATGCTCAGTACCTTTCAAGTACTGAAGCATATGATGAGCTACATCTTCTCATGATGTAGGTTCAGGTCCCCAGCATCTAGATCACACTTAGATCGGTTCTCGATCTTTAGTTTAGCAGCATCAGTGGTGAGTCCTTATTCTTCGAGGACTAGTACATGTTTATCTTTATCGCTTTTAGTTTTTAGTTTCAGTTTTGCTAGATCTAGTTGGGGGGATGTCCCAACATTTCTAGTCAGTCTAGAGGCTTATTTCATACATAGTTAGTTTCAGGTTTAGTCTTAGAGTTTGATTTCTCTTTTGTACTCAAACTCGCAGTTTTCATAAATTCAGATATAGAATAGGTATCCCCCATAACTTTCATTTTCATGATATTTAAGTTTCCGCATCATTTTTGTTATCATAGTATGCTTATGTTATGCCAGCATGGTTAGCTTGGGGTCACTCGGGATCTTAGGTACCGTGTCTGTGTCCAGGGGGTTGCCTCGGGCGTGACAAACTTGGTATCAGAGCATTAGGTTTAAGTGTCCTAGGATGTCTAAAAAGCCGCACTAGGTAGAGTCCTTTTCATGGGTGTGTAGTGCGCACAACATCTAATGAGAGGGAGGCTACAAAGTGTTTTAGGAAAGATCTTCATTTTCTTGTTACTCTTATCGTGTGTAAGGTATGATGTAATTACGTTCTAACTAGACGTTCTATGTTTCAGATTATGCCTCCTCGTAGATCTAACGTCAGGAATGCGAATGCCAGGAACGCAAACGCAGCTCCTCCTGTCCCAAATCAAGAAGTTTTGAATGCAGAGTTCCGGAATGCCATTCAGATGTTGGCTGAAAGTATGGCCAACCAGAACAATCAGCGGGTTCCAGATCAGGCAAATGCAAATTTTGGGTCAGCTGCAGCCATATTTTGAGATTTTGTTAGGATGAATCTGCCATAATTCTTAGGATCGCAAGTGGGTGAGGATCCCCAAAACTTCATTGATGAGGTCAAGAAGATCTTTGAAGTGATGCAAGTAACTGGGAATGATCGGGTTGAGTTAGAATCGTACCAACTCAAGGATGTGGCTCATATCTGGTATACTCAATGGAAAGAGAACAAGGGTACAGATGCAGCTCCTATCACTTGGGCTTGCTTTAGAGAGACCTTTCTGGACAAGTTTTTCCCAAGAGAGCTACGGGAGGCAAAGCCTCAGAAATTTATGAACTTGAGGCAAGGTAACATGACAGTCCAAGAGTATGGGCTCAAGTTTACCCAACTCTCCAGATATGCTTCTCACATGGTTGTTGAATCCAGGGTTCAGATGAATAAGTTTCTATATGGAGTGTCAAACTTGGTGAAAACAGAGTGTAGGAATGCCATGTTACTTGAAGACATGAACATCTCTAGGCTCATGACTCATGCTCAGCAGATTGAGGGAGATAAGCTTAAGGAACATGCTTAGGAGAATAAGAAAGTTAGGACAGGCAACTGTGACTATTCTCAATAGAAATCGGGTGGTGGAAATCGTTCGCAATCTCAGCAGAGCTCTTCATCTCTAACACCTTCATCAACTAGTGTTCCATCCTCCAAGTTCTGTAATGATTAGAAAGGTAGGGCATCAGGTTCCAAGACTCAAGGTAAAGTTTCAGGAAGCAGAACCTACCCAACTTGTCTTAAGTGTGGTAAGAACCATCCGTGCGAGTGTCTTGCCGAAAAGGAAGGATGTTTTAGGTGTGGTCAGTCTGGTCACAGGTTGAAGGATTGTCCTTCTAGATAGGGTCAATGAGTTAATAATGGTAGAGCTCAGGCCACAGCTTCAGCAGCACCAGCATGTCACCCGACTCAGTAGGGTAACACTTATGGTACAGGTAGCGGTCCGCTCCAAAACAGGTTGTATTATCTCCAAGCTCGCCAAGATTAGGAAGATTCTCTTGATGTAGTCACTGGTACGTTACGAGTCTTTGACCTTGAATTTTATGTATTGTTAGACCCAGGGGCTACTTTGTCTTTTGTAACTCCTTTTATAGCAATAAAATTTGATGTTAGTCTAGAAACTCTCTCAGAACCTTTTTCAGTCTCTGCTCCAGTCGGTGACCCAGTTATAGCTAGACGGGTATACAAAAATTGCCCTGTCACAGTCTCTCAGAAAGTCACCTCAGCAGATCTCGTAGAGTTAGAAATGTTAGACTTCAATGTCATTTTAGGAATGGATTGGCTACATTCCTGTTATGCCTCAGTCGATTGTAGAACTAGGATTGTTCGTTTTCAGTTTCCAGATGAACCAATCTTAGAATGGAAGGGTTGTACCTTAGTGCCTATGGGTCGATTCATTTCTTACCTTAAGGCCAGAAAGATGATTTTTAAGGGGTATCTCTATCATCTAGTTCAGGTTAAGGATTCATGCTACGAAACCCCAACTCTTGAGTCAGTTCCCGTAGTCAATGAGTTCCCAGAAGTGTTCCCAAAAGAACTTCCCGGAGTTCCTCCTGAAAGGTAAATCGACTTTGGAATTGATCTCCTTCCAAATACCCAGCCTATCTTTATTCCTACTTACTGAATGGTTCCAGCTAAGCTTAAGGAATTGAAAGAACAGTTGAAAGACCTTCTAGATAAGCACGTAATCAGACCTAGTATTTACCCATAGGGTGCACCAGTGTTGTTCGTAAAGAAGAAAGATGGTTCTCTCAGAATGTGCATTGACTCTAGGCAATTGAACAAGGTCACAATCAAGAATAAGTATACCCATCCCTAGGATTGATGACTAGCTTGACCAACTTCAGGGTTCTAGTCATTTCTCTAAGATAGACCTCAGATGCGGTTATCATCAGCTCAGAGTCAGAGATAGTGACATTCCGAAGACAACCTTCAGAACTCGGTATGGTCATTATGAATTTGTAGTTATGTCATTTGGACTAACCAATGCTCCTTCAGTTTTCATGGATTTGATGAACAGGGTGTTCAAGCAGTACTTCGACTTGTTTGTTATCGTCTTTATTGATGATATCCTCATTTACTCTAGGAATGAGGAAGAACATGCGAATCATTTGAGGATTGTTCTAAGTGCGAATTTTGGTTGTAGTTAGTTTCTTTTCTTGGGTAAATTGTGTGTAGCAAAGGGATTTGAGTAGATTCTCATAAAATAGAAGCAGTGAAACAATGGCCTAGACCTATCTCTCTTACAGATATCAGAAGTTTCTTGGGTCTGGCAGGTTATTACAGAAGGTTCATGGAAGGATTTTCATCCATAGCCTCTCCATTGACCAAATTGACTCTGAAAAAGGTCAAGTATCAGTGGTCAGATGATTGTGAGAAAAGCTTTGCAGAATTGAAAACTAGGTTGACTACAACTCCTGTTTTGACTCTACCAGAGGGTTCGGACGATTATGTTATCTATTGTGATGCATCCAGAGTCGGCCTAGGTTGTGTATTGATGCACTCAGGTAAGGTTATAACTTATGCTTCTAGACAACTTAAGGTACATGAGAAGAATTATCCGACTCATGACCTCAAGCTAGTCGCAGTGGTGTTTGCACTGAAGATTTGGAGACACTACTTGTATGGTGTTCACATGGATGTATTCACAGACCATAAGAGCTTTCAGTATGTGTTCACCCAAAAAGAACTAAATCTTCGCCAGAGGAGATGGCTTGAATTCCCCAAGGATTATGATATGAGTGTGCATTACTATCCTGGTAAGGCCAATGTAGTAGCAGATGCTCTTAGTAGACTATTTATGGGTAGTATAGCACATGTTGAAGAAGAAATAAAAGAGCTAGTGAAGGATGTCCACAGGCTTACTCGCTTAGGAGTTCGTCTTATGAGCATATCAGATGGTGGTGTAACAGTTCAGAATGGGTTAGAATCTTCTTTGGTAATGGAGGTTAAGGAAAAGCAAGACAGTGATCCGATATTGCTTGAGCTAAAAGGTGCAATCCACCAACAGATGGTTGAGGTTTTCTCCCAAGGGGGAGATGGTGTGCTTTGCTATCAGGGTCCATTATGTGTTCCTAAGGTGGACGAGTTGAGACAGTAGATTCTTGCAGAAGCCCATAACTCCAGATATTCTATTCATCCAAGCACCACTAAGATATACCGCAATTTGCGGGAAGTTTATTGGTGGAATGGTATGAAAAATGAGATAGCGGATTTTGTGGCTAAGTGTCCCAATTGCCAGCAACTCAAGGTAGAACATCAAAGACCAAAAGGTCTGACTCAAGAGATCGACATTCCTACTTGGAAGTGGGAAGTGATCAACATGGACTTCATCATAAGTTTACCTCGTACTCGCAGACAACATGACTCTATTTGGGTGATTGTTGATAGAGTTACTAAGTTTGCGCGCTTTTTGGGGGTTAAGACTACAGATTTGGTGGAGGACTACGCCAAGCTTTACATTAATGAGATAGTTAGGCTGTATGGGGTTCCATTGTCTATCATCTCAGATAGAGGTCCTTAGTTTACCTCTCATTTCTGGAAGTCATTTCAGAAAGGTCTTGGTACTGAGGTTAACCTTAGCACAACATTTCATCCAAAGACGGATGGCCAGGTAGAGCATACCATTCATACCTTAGAGGACATGTTGAGAACTTGTGTGATCGATTTCAAGAGGAGTTGGGATGATCACCTTCCTCTTATAGAGTTCGCCTACAATAATAGTTACCATTCCAGCATTCAGATGGCCCCTTATTAGGCATTGTATGGGCGTAGATGTAGATCTCCTGTTGGTTGGTTTGAAGTAGGTGAAGCAGCCTTGATAGGGACAGATTCAGTTCATGAAGCTATGGAGAAGGTGCAACTCATTAGAGATAGATTTAAGGCAGCCCAAAGTTGCCAGAAATCCTATGCAGATGTAATGAGAAGGGAACTAGAGTACCAAGTTGATGATTGGATTTTTTCCTGAAAGTGTCACCTATGAAAGGGGTGATGAGATTTGGCAAAAAGGGGAAGCTCAGTCCTAGTTATGTAGGCCCTTACAAGATCTTGAAAAGGATTGGTAAAGTGGCTTATGAGTTAGAGTTGCCAACAGAACTAGCAGCAGTGCATCTTGTTTTCCACATTTCGCTGTTAAAGAAGTGTGTGGATGATCCAACATCTATTGTGCCTTTAGAGGGTGTGGCTGTGAAGGATAGTCTCACTTATGAAGAGGTACCAGTTGAGATTCTTGATCGTCAGGTTCGAAGGTTGAGAAACAAAAAAGTCGCTTCAGTCAAGGTTTTGTGGAGGAGTCAATCCGTAGAGGGAGCTACTTAGGAAGCAGAGGCAGCCATGAAGGCCATGTACCCTCACCTCTTTCCTTCCGATTCCACTCTAGCTTGAGGTAATAGTTCCTCTCCAGTTTTTCAGTCATTTATGCGTGAATTCAGTCTTAGTATCATATTCCTTAAATTTATATCTACATTTTCATCGTATTTGCATGGTCTTGGAACTTGGTTCAGTCAGAAATCACTTTCCAAAGTTTAGTGGTAGGGTTTGCAGGTCTCTCCATCCATATCAGCTAGTTTAGTCTTCATTTGAGGATGAATGTTCCCAAGGGGGAGATAATGTAACACCTCAGATTCGAGAAAGGAAAAATTCCATATTTTTAAAAGTTGCAGGTGCCACTGCCAGAAGCCACCTACGGACCATCAGTCGACTGACGGTCCATCAGTCAGCTCCTTCAATGGGCCAGTCAACTTTCAATTTCTCACTTCAGATTTCAGCCCTCAGTCGCGAACAAAGGTCGACAAGTACGGACTGTCAGTCAGCACCGTCGATGGGCCAGTCAACTTTTAGTTTCAAACCCCAAATTTCAGCCTTCAATCGCGAACAACGATCGACCAGTACGGATCGTCAATCAACTCACGGCGCGTCAATCAGATCCATCGGTGACTCTGACAACTTTTAAGTTAGGGGTCTTTTGGTCTTTTCCTTGTTCGTTTGTCCCCTAAACTACGTCGTTTAGACCCTAAATTATGAGGTTTTAGTCAGTTTAAGCCTAGAAACATGACTAGAACTTACCCAAGTCAAATCATTAAACAAAACATAGAAAAATTAGAGCGTAAGAGGAGAAAAGAGGTCAAGAACCCTAGTTCAAGAACATAGCAAGGTTCCATCAGTTCTAGCCCTAATATCGAAAGATTTCTCTGTGGATTTTGTCACCAGGTATGTGGGATTTCACTAGTGGGTTCCTTTCGCCCATTAGGTCCCTAGTTTTCAGTCAGATTCTTGATTCCCTCAATATCATCTAGACCTAGGGTTTCTTGAATGTTAGAATTGTTGGGTTTTAGCTATTAGAATGATCCAAATCAGATTATTATGTTATTACTTAGTTTATTGCATGAATTTTAGAACCCTAGCTATGTAGTTCTTTAGTTTTTGATTTACACATGTTAGGCCAGATATTTCAGCTATTTAAGATATACATGCCTCAGTATATAAATGTGTCATTATCAGTTTATTTATGTGCATTCTCAGTTCACATGTCATTTTGAGCTATCCAGTAAATCACAGACATTTAGTCATAATATATTAATCACTTAATACATTTGGAGTAGCATAATACCGAGTTGGACTAGGGTTCAACGTACCCAAATAGTCCCAGAACTACGAGCCCCATAGGTTGTAAGTCCCCTCTGTGGGCATCATTTTAGTGATCACGTCAGCATGCCTCTATACCTTTGGCCGGGTATATTGAGTCCTCTCGATGGGGAGTATACATCGGACTCCACATTTAGCTTATGTGGTTTTATTATCGGTTATATTAGCTCCCACAGTTCAGTCAGATTTCATTGCATTGACCACATTTCAGTATAGTCAGTATTTAGTCTTAGCATGTTATAAAATGGTCATTACATTCAGTTAGCTCAGTAATCAGTAGCTATATCATGTTCAGATTACACTCCTACTTTATTCCTTGTTCAGTTATATGTTTATTTTAGCTTTGCTCTATCCTACATGCTCTGTACCTTTCGAGTACTGACAAATACGTTGTGCTACATCTTCTCGTGATGTAGGTTCAGGTCCTCAGCATCCAGATCACGCTTAGATCGGTTTCCAATCTTCAGTTCAGCTACATCAGTGGTGATTCCTCATTCTACAAGGACTAGTGACATGTTTATCATCGCTTTTAGTTTTTAGTTTTAGTTTTGCTAGATCTAGTTGGGGTGATGTCATAACATTTCTAGTCAGTCTAGAGGCTTATTTCAAATATAGTTAGTTTCAGCTTTAGTCTTAGAGTTTGATTTCTCTTTTCTAATCAAACTCGCAGTTTTCATATATTCAGATATAGAATGGGTATCCCCATCACTTTCATTTTCATGATATTTAAGTTTCTACATCAGTTTTGTTATCATAGTATGCTTATGTTATGCCATCAGGGTTAGCTTGGGGTCACTCGTGATCCTAGGTCCCGTGTCTGCATCCAGGGGTAGCCTCGGGTGTGACAAACTTGGTATTAGAGCATTAGGTTTAAGTGTCCTAGTATGTCTAAAGAGCCACACTAGTTAGAGTCGTTTTTATGGGTGTGTAGTGCGCACCATATCTAATGAGAGGGACGCTACAAAGTGTTTTAGGAAAGATCTTCATCTTCTGGTTACTCTTATCGTGCATAAGGTATGATCTAATTCCGTTCTAACTCGACGTTCTACATTTCAAATCATGCCTCCTCGTAGAGCTAACGCCAGGAATGCGATTGCCAGGAACGCAAATGCATCTCCTTCAGTCCCAGATCAAGAAGTTTGGAATGCAGAGTTCCAGAACGCCATTCAGATGTTGGCTCAGTGTATGGCCAACCAGAACAATCAGCGAGTTCCAGATCGGGAAAATGTAAATGTTGGGTGAGCTGCAGCCAGAGTGCGAGATTTTGTTTGGATGAATCCGCCAGAATTCTTTGGATCGCAAGTGGGTGAGGATCCCCAAAACTTCATTGATGAGGTCAAGAAGATCTTTGAAGTGATGAAAGTAACTGGGAATGATCGGGTTGAGTTAGCATCATACCAACTCAAGGATGTGGCTCATATTTGGTACTTAATGGAAATAGAATAGGGCTACAGATGCAACTCCTATCACTTGGGCTTGCTTTAGTGAGACCTTTCTGGATAGGTTTTTCCCAAGAGATCTAAATGAGGCAAAGGCTCAGGAATTTATGAACCTGAGGCAAGTTAACATGACAGTCCAAGAGTATGGGCTTAAATTTACCCAACTCTCCATGTATGCTCCTCACATGGTTGCTGATTCTAGGACTCAGATGAATAAGTTTCTATATGGAGTGTCAGACTTGGTGAAATAGAGTGTAGGAATTCCATGTTACTTAAAGACATGAACATCTCTAGGCTCATGACTCATGCTCAGCAGGTTGAGGGTGATAAGCTTAGGGAACAGGCTAAGGAGAATAGGAAAGCTAGGAAAGGCAATTATGATTATTCTCAAGAGAAATTGAGTGGTGGAAATCTATCGCAGTCTCAGTAGAGGTCCGTTGAGTTGAAAGAGTCGGTACTCAAAAAGTTTGTTGAGGCTTTCTCCCAAGGGGGAGATGGGGTGCTTAGGTACGAAGTTCAGTTATGTGTTCTGGATGTTGATGGTTTGAGGGAACAAATCTTAGAAAAAGCTCATAGTTCTCGATATTCTATTCATCCGAGAGCCACCAAGATGTACCGTGATCTACGAGAAGCCTATTGGTGGAATGGTATGAAAAGATATATTGTGGGATTTGTAGCCAAATGTCCTAATTGTCAACAAGTTAAGGTTGAGCATCAAAGGCCGGGAGGCTTATCCCAGAATATACCAATTCCCACTTGGAAGTGGGAAGAGATTAAAATGTATTTTATTGTGGGTTTGCCTCGCAACCAAAGGCAACATGATTCTATTTGGGTCATTATATATCGAATGACAAAATCAGCCCACTTCATTCCCGTCAAGGTTTCTTTTATAGCGGAAGACTATGTCAAGTTGTATACAAGTGAGGTAGTAAAGTTGCATGGGGTACCTTTATCTATTATTTCATATCGAGGTACTCAATTTACTTCACACATTTGGAAGGCATTCTAAAAAGGGCTTGGTACTAAGGTTAAGCTTAACACGACTTTTCATCCCCAAACCGATGGGCAAGCGGAGTGTACCATCCAAAAATTAGAATATATGTTGAGGGCATGTGTTATAGACTTCAAGGGTAATTGGGATGACCACTTGCCATTAATAGAGTTTGCCTTCAATAATAGTTATCACTCAAGTATCGGTATGGCTCCCTTTGAAGCCTTGTATGGTAGGAGATGTAGGTCTCCGGTTGGTTGGTTTGAGGTAGGTGAAATTGCTCTTATTGGTTCCGAATTGGTTTATGAAGCTATTGAGAAAGTCCGACTCATTAGAGAGAGGATGAGGATGGGCCAAAGTTGGCAAAAGTCTTATGCCGATGTTAGAAGAAGGGATCTAGAATTTGAAGTTAATGATTGGGTCTATTTAAAAATCTCACCTATGAAAGGTGTGATGAGGTTTGGAAAGAAAGGGAAACTTAGTCCCCGGTATGTAGGCCCATATCAAATTTTGAAACGTATTGAGAAAGTTGCCTATGAGTTAGATTTTCTAAATGAGTTGGCTCCGGTGCATCCGATACTTCATGTTTCTATGCTTAAGAAGTGTATTGGAGATCCAACATCCATTATTCCCCTAGAAGGTTTGGGAGTTGATAAGAGTCTTTCCTATGATGAAGTTCTGGTAGACATCCTAGACCAATAAGTTAAAAGGTTGAGAAAAAAGGAAATAGCTTCCGTGAAAGTTTTATGGAGAAATCATCTTGTTGAGAGTGCTACTTGAGAGGCCGAGGCCGATATGAAGTCCCAATATCCTCATCTCTTTCCTTCTACTCCTATTCAAGCTTGAGGTAAGTAGTTCCTCTTAAGTTTTCTAGTTTTAGAAGTCATGTGTGCTATATGTGTTTTCCATGATTTCCTTATGTTATTCATGTTCTTGATGAAATTCATGTTTAGTAAGAAAATGAGTTTTCATGATTGATGTGTTCCTCATGTTGTTGTGCTTTTAGTATGAGATGCATATTTGACTTCATGAGATGAGTGGATGAACATGCTTTAGTAAGCTTTTGAGAGTAATTGATATTGGCTCCATGATAGTGTGTTGAGCATGCTTTTAGTTGGAGAAGGTAGTTCCTCCTATGACTCTGAAAAATATTGAGTTTCATGCATAATGGGTTGTTAGATGTCATTCCTACTTCCTTGTATTGCATTGATTATGTTTGAGATGGAGTTGAAGTTTCCTCCTTTGAATTGTACATTATATTGATGTTTCATGTATGTTGGGCTGCTAATATTGAGTCTTTACTTCCGCAAGGTGTCTAGATCATCATTCGAGGATGAATGTTCCCAAGGGGGAGATAATGTAAGACTCTAGAAAAATAGTAGGTTAAACTAGAGCTTGACGTGATGGTTAGAGTCGTGAATCACTCCCCGTATTTAAAATAAATGTTTTCATGTTAGAACGTCAAGGTACCAACCCCTAAGGACCAACTAGGGGTTCTTCACCAAGGTATGGTATCTCTTCATCCATGGTGCCCCTTCAAAACCTCCAATTTCAAAGCTAGAAATCCCAAAAGTTAGGATTTGACTTCAATCTCATAGATTTCTTCCAAATTCGTTTTTAATGATTGGATTATGTTTTATTATGGATATATTGATGATATTATATGGTTTTATGTTGAATTCACCAAGAATCCATTAATTCCCCTATTTCCCCAATTTGGATCTCAAAGTGTGAGTATTGATTGATGCAAGTAGAATATGATAGAATTATGCATGTAGTAATTTAACTACTTGAATTATGTTATCATCCATGTCTAATGTAGTAATTCTAGATGTGTTGATGGAATATGGTCTATGGTCCTTGAAGGGTAAAGTATGTGAATTATGCATGATTATGAGATTTATGTATATATTTTAAGAACACTTTGAGAGTAAAGTGAATATGATTATGATCTAGTTGTTGTGTTTTTGGAAGGTATCCTCATGTACACACTTATGTATGATTATGAATGATGTGAAAGGTTTTCTCAGAATATGATGATTATAAGGTTGAAAGGCTATTCTCACCTATTGAATCTATGAGCTATAATATGAATTATGTTGGATTGAGTGTCAAGACATTCTTCCATGAATATGAACTTAAGTCAAGACTTAATATGTAATCTATGGGAATTAATGTTTAGCACCGAGTAGATATGAACATGAGATGAAAGCTTATACCCTAGTTGAGTCAGACTTTCCAAGTGGGTTCTGTCACGACCCGAGAGCACCCCCTAGTCGTAACCGGCGTACTCGATCTCTCGGAGGTCTAATACAAGCTTCTTAGCATTCATTCATCGCATAACACTAAAAACCATAATGAATTAAAAACTTTCTTTACCAAGAAAACATTTCATAAAAAAAAAA
>JAJOOE010059202.1:0-5000 GCA_036250405.1 Solanum raphanifolium
TAAATAGTAGACACAGGTAATAAATAAGAGAATACTAAAGATCCGAGCCATAGAATTTCTCAATTCTAATACAAGGTACTTATTAGATCGAATGTACTGATTCAATCTAATAGAATGATTTTGCCGTATCCAGACTAATACCAATCCAAGCCATTTCATGAATAAAATGTGACCAATTAACCAACCAACAAAACCACTTGTTACAAATAAGATCTTGTTGTTGCATCGAAAGAGATAAATGTTGACTAATCTGGCTAACATTGAACTTGGTAAAATGAGATGGTTGAATAATTGAAAAATGAGATTATTCAGGAATACACATTGAATGTTGAGATTGCGCATTGAATTTCTGGTAGTAGATCCATAATCAAAAAAGTGCTTGTGATTGTTCGAGAAGAAATGAAACAAAGGATATGGTAGAGCTAGGATAGTTATTCTATGAGGTCTACCCAATGCTAGATGCAGAGGTGCATAATAGATCGATATGAACATCTTGAGTTGTCCCGTAATAAAACTAGTTGTTGCTGATACCTTCTTCTCAGTTCCTTCTTCCATAACCAGAGCTCGGAGAAGGAAGAGATAAAAGGACCCTATGGAGAATGTGGTCAGAAATCCATAATAGAGTCCGACCACAACAACCGAATTGATTATCTTTATGCATAAGGATACAAGATTACCTAGTAGAAAAGATTGAAAAATCATCACAAACCTCCATTATTTCTTTTCTATTGCAATTTCTGGATTATTATATGATGATTTTTGAACTTTCCATATATAGAAAATATAGAAAAGAAATAGAAAGAGATAGACTAGAAACGACATCTGTTATGTCAATGACACCAAAGGGATATTAAATGAATTGAATTGAGATATGGATGGAATATAATGAAATAGAGCCACTTTGAGGTTCCCTCTGAAATGAGGCATGTAAGGGAGCCATTACGAAGAAGTTTTGGGAGTTACGAAGGAAGCTTCGAGCTCATATTGGTCATGGGTTGGGAACGGGAATTGAACTCTATGAGATCGAATCTCCTGTTGTTCCTCAGTAGCTTAGTGGTTGAGCGGTCGCCTGTTAATCTATTGGTTGTAGGTTCGAATCCTACTTGGGGAGATTTGATTGATTCTGAATTCTTTAATTCAGAATAAAGGGGCTCGCTTTGCCCGTTAAGAGTAGGTAACCCGTTCCCTGTCTTTGTTTCTATTGCATTCTATCTCATCGTATCACATTCTGTTCTGCGAGATTAGAAAATCAACATCAATACCTCGGTCTAGGTCCGAGATAATCCTTTGTTCCATAGCCCTGGGGCTATTTACAACTAGCCAATTAAGAAGTCTCAGATGTACTAGCACTGCATCTTTGATGAACTCATTGATTCTCCCGAGAGGTCACAATTGCCGCGAGTAAAGATATTAATGGTGAGGAAGGCTTTTTTGTTATGCTACTAATACTTGCTCTGCAATACTGCCCAAGCCAGGCTGAGGAAGAGTTATGGGGAGTAAAAAAAATACGCCAATCGGGAATACTATGTGTAATTAATCCCCCATTCACGATAAATAAAAAAATAAAAAGAAAAGTCATTCCATTTCGACAAAAGACCCACGCCCAAGTTCCATAGCTTTTGGTTCGCTATCCCGATCATGATTTTCCTACCCCTAGAGGGAAAGGTACTTCCCTTTTGGGCCGGTTGTAGGCGAAGAGGGATTCGAACCCCCGACACCGTGGTTCGTAGCCACGTGCTCTAATCCTCTGAGCTACAGGCCCCATCCTCTCTATACTGGATCTGTTCCGGGGAGTACCCTCAAAAAAGGAACCTTTCCTATCCCCAGCCATTTCGGGTTCAGAAGATGTGAAAGCGCGTTTATCTCTATAAGTATATAAGAAGGGTGGGTTCCGAGGTGTGAAGTGGGAGAAAAAGGATGTCACAATTGGGGTTTTGAATAAAACGACCTTTTTCTTTTTTCATTTTTTTCATTTTCATATTGAAAATGTAATAAGAATGAGAGGTGTTAAGCTTTTTATCATCCTGGCGTCGAGCTATTTTTCCGCAGGACCTCCCCTACAGTATCGTCACCATAGTAGAGTTTAACCACCAACATCGGGATGGATTGGTGTGGTTCCTCTACACCTAGGACACCAAAATATCGAACCATGAACGAAGAAAGACATGAGAGAAAATCATATTGGCTAGTGATTGTGAGGCCCCAATTCTTGACTAGAGGGGACACCAAAGGCCTCTGCCCTTCCATCCTTTGGATAGATAGAGAGGGTTGGCAGAGCTTTTGGTTTTTTCATGTTGTCAAAGAGTTGAACAATGGTTTTTTCGTGATGTCAAAGATTTGAACAATGAATATAGATGGCGAGTGCCTGATCGAATTGATCAGGTCATGTAGGAACAAGGTTCAAGTCCACCGGTCTGTTAGGATGCCTCAGCTGCATACATCACTGCACTTCAACTTCACACCTATCGTAATGATAAATGGCTCGTCTCACCGTGACCTTCTCTTGAATTCTCAAAAAAACTTATATCGCTCTATCCCCACAGGGGCAGAGAATCCATGGTTGTCTCGGTTGTGCTAACGAAAGCTCTAGGGAAGTTAGAATAGGACAACACTCATCCTGGGGTGGGCATACTACTTAGATGCTTTCAACAGTTATCCGCTCCGCACTTGGCTATCCAGTGTTTACCGTGGGCACGATAACTGGTACACCAGAGGTGCGTCCTTCCCGGTACTCTCGTACTAGGGAAAGGTCCTCTCAATGCTCTAATGCCCACACTAAATATGGACTAAACTGTCTCACGACGTTATGAACCCAGTTCACATACCACTTTAATGGGCGAACAACCCAACCCTTGGAACATACTACAGCCCCAGGTGGCGAAGGGCCGACATCGAGGTGCTAAACATTCCCGTCGGTGTGAGCTCTTGGGGAAGATCAGCCTGTTATCCTTAGAGTAACTTTTATCCATTGAGCAACGGCTCTTCCACTCGGAACTGTCGGATCACAAAGATCAACTTTCATCCTTGCTCGACGGGTAGGTCTTGCATTCAAGCTCCCTTCTTCCTTTGCACTCGAGGGCCAATCTCCATCCGGCCCAAGAAAACATTTGCACGCCTTCATTACCTTTTGGGAGACCTAAGCCCCAAAGAAACTATCTACCTGAGACTGTCCCTTGGACCGTAGGTCCTGACACAAGGTTAGAATTCTGGCTCTTCCAGAGTGGTATCTCACTGATGGCTCTGGCCCCCCTGGAAAGAGGCTTTCTTCTCCTTCCACCTAAGCTGCACAGGAAAGGCCCAAAGCCAATCCCAGGGAACAGTGCAGCTTCATAGGGTCTTTCTATCCAGGTGCAGGTAGTCTACATCTTCACAAACATGTCTATTTCACCAAGCCTCTCTCTGAGACAGTGCCTAAATTGTTACGCCTTTCGTGTGAATCGGAACTTACTCGACAAGGAATTTCCCTTCATTAGGACCATTATAGTTACAGCCGCCGTTAACCGGGGCTTCGATCGCCGGCTCCCCTGTCATCAGGTCACCAACTTCCTTGACCTCCTGACACTAGGCAGGCGTCAGCCCCCATACATTGTCTTACAACTTTGCGTAGACCTAGGTTTTTGGTAAATAGTCGCCCGGGCCTGGTCATTGCGACTCCCTTTTGTGAGGAGGCACCCCTTCTCCCGAAGTTATGGGGCTATTTTGCTAAGTTCCTAAGAGAGAGTTATCTCGCACACCTAGGTATTCTCTACCTACCCACCTGTGTCGATCTCGGGTACAGGTACCCTCTTACTTAATGTAGTTCGAGCTTTTCTTGGAAGTATGGCATGGGTTACTTCAGCGCCTTAGCGCCTGGAATTCGAACATTGGCTCGAGGCATTTTTTCTACCCGTTCTTTTAACATGAAAAAGCAAGGACACCTTATGCTCTTGAACCAATAACCATCTTTCGGCTAACCTAGCTTCCTCCGTCCCTTAGGACTAACAAGGGGTAGTATGGGAATATTAACATGTTGTCCATCGACTTCGCCTTTTGGCCTGAGCTTAGGCCTTGACTAACCCTCCTTGGATGAACCTTGTAGAGGAACCCTTAGGTTTTTGGGGCATTGGATTATCACCAATCTTTGAGTTACTCAAGCCGACATTATTGCTTCCGCTTAATCCACCACCGCTCATTTAGAGGCTTTTCTATAAGGAGGAACGCTCCCCTACCAATATATTTTTACATTCCACAGCTTTAGCAGACCGCTTAGCCGCATTCATCTTCTGTGTAAGAGCACTCGATCAGTGAGCTATTAGGCACTCTTTCAAGGGTAGCTGCTTCTAGGAAAACCTCTTGGCTGTCTCTGTACCCCTACCTCCTTTATCATTGAGCTATCATTTAAGGGACTTAGCTGGTGATCCGGGCTGTTTTCCCCTTGATGATGAAGCTTATCCCCCATCGTTTCACTAGCCGACCTTCAGCTCATATCTAATGTTCATAGTTTGCCTCGATTTAGTACCGCTCTCGCGGCCCGCACCAAAATAGTGCTTTACCCCTAGATGTCCAGTCAACTGCTGCGCCTCAATGCATTTCGGGGAGAACCAGCTAGCTCTGGGTTCGAGTGGTATTTCACCCCTAACCATAACTCATCCGCTGATTCTTCAACATCAGTCAGTTCTGACCTCCACTTAGTTTCACCTAAGCTTCATCCTGGTCATGGATAGATCCCCCAGGTTTGGGTCCATAAGCAGTGATAATTGCCATATGAAGACTTGCTTTCGCTACGGCTCCGGTGGGTTCCCTTAACCAAACCACTGCCTATGAGTCGCTGGCTTATTCTTCAACAGGCACGCGGTCAGCGCCCTGGCTTCTCCCATTTCTTGGGAGCTTATGGTTTCATGTTCTATTTCCCACCCTGATGGGGGTTCTTTTCACCCTTCCCTCACGGTACTACTTTGCTATTGGTCACCTAGGAGTATTTAGCCTTGAAAGGTGGTCCTTGTTGATTCACACGGGATTCC
>JAJOOE010059202.1:7500-17500 GCA_036250405.1 Solanum raphanifolium
CGCGGCTGCTGGCACAGAGTTAGCCGATGATTATTCCCCAGATGCCGTCATTACTTCTTCTCCGGGAAAAGAAGTTCACGACCCGTGGGCTTCTACCTCCATGCGGCATTACTCCGTCAGGCTTTTGCCCATTGCGGAAAATTCCCCACTTCTACCTCCCGTAGGAGTCTAGGCTGTGCCTCAGTCCTGGTGTGGCTGATCATTCTCTCGGACCGGCTACTGATCATCGCCTTGGTAAGCTATTGTCTCACCAACTAGCTAATCAGACACGAGCCCCTCCTTAGGTGGATTCCTCCTTTTACTCCTCAGCCTACGGGGTATTAGAAGTCGTTTCCAGCTATTATTTCCCTTCCAAGGGAAAGTTCTTACCCGTTAGTCACTCGTCCGCCACTGAAAACACCGTTTCCCGTGTTTTCTGTCCGACTTGCATATGTTAAGCATGCCACCAGTGTTTATCCAGATCCAGGATTGAACTTTCCATGAGATTTATAATTGCATTACTTATAGCTTCTTTGTTCGTAGACAAATCGGATTTGGAATTGTCTTTCATTCCAAGGCATAACTTGTATCCATGCGGTTCATATTCGCTTAGAGTTCGCTCCCAGAAATATAGTCATCCCAGCCCCCTCACATCAATCCCACAAGCCTCTTATCCATTCTCATTAAATGACGGCGGGGAAGCAAATGCAACTAGAAAAACTCACGTTGGCATTAGGGATAATCAAGCTCGAACTGACGACTTCCACAATGTTAAGGTGACACTTTACTGTTGGGTTATATCCCTTCCCCACCCCATCAAGAATTAGTATTGACTAATCCTAAGTGAAAGGGTCGAGAAACTGAACGCCACTATTCTTGAACAGATTGGAGCCGGGCCTTCTTTTCGCCCTATTAAGGATATGAAAATAATGGTCAAAATCGGATTCAATTGTTAACTGCCCCTATCGGAAATAGGATTGAATACCCTATGCATTTCCACTCCCCTTTGATACCCCGATAAATGGACAAATTCCTTTTCTTAGGAACAAATACAAGATTCATCACTGATCCTGGCGAGCCTGAAGAGCATAGAGCCTGTTCTGGAGCTGTCCGCCACCTGTGCCAGAAGAGTTAGCCTGCTGAGTCGGGCGACCAGCTGGTGCTGCTGAAGTTGTAGACTGGGCTCGATTAGCATTGCCTCCTTGACCCTATTTAGAAGGACAATCCCTCAACTTGTGACCAGACTGACCACACCCAAATCATTCTTCCTCTCCTGCAAGACACTCTCTCGGATGGTTCTTACAACACTTAGGGTAAGTTGGGTAAGTTTTGGTTCCTGAAACACTTCCTTGAGACTGAAAGCCCGATGCCCTACCTTTCAAATCTTGTCTGAACTTGAGGGACGGAACACTAACGGATGAAGGTGCTGGAGTTGAAAATTATGTTGACCATGCGAGCGATCACCACCCGATTTCTGCTGAGACTAGTCATAGTTTCTGTTCCTAGCCTTCTTGTTCTCCTAATCCTGTTCTCTAAGCTTATCACCCTCAACCTACTGAGTATGAGTCATGATCCTATAGATGTTCATATTTTCAAGTAACATGGCATTCCTACACTCTGTTTTCACCAAGTTTCACACTCTATATAGAAACTAACTTATTCATCTGAGCACTGGAATCAGCAACCATGTGTGGAGCATACCTAGAGAGTTGGGTAAAATGGAGCCCAAACTTTTGGACTATCATGTTACCTTGCCTCAAGTAAATAAATTACTGAGTTTTCGCCTCTCTTAGCTCTCTTCGAAAAAACCTATCCAGGAAGGTCTCACTAAGCAATCCCAAGTGATAGGAGTTGCATTTGTACCACTGTTCTCCTTTCACTTAGTATACCAGATATGAGCTGCATCCTTAAGTTGGTAAGAAGCTAACTCAACCCGATCATTCCCAGTAACCTGCATCACTTCAAAGATGTTCTTGACCTCATCAATGAAGTTATGGGGATTTTTTCCAATCTATGATCCTAAGAACTCTGGCGGATTCATCCTAACAAAGTCTCGCAGTTTGGCTGCAGCTGACTCAACATTAGCATTTGCCAGAGTTGGAGCCCGTTGATTGTTCTAGTTGGCAATGCTTTGAGCCAACATCTGAATGGCTTTCTGGAATTCTACATTTGAAACTTCTTGATCTGGGACTGGAGAAACTGTATTTGCGTTCCTGGCATTCGCATTCCTGGCGTTAGCTCTACGAGGTGGCATGATCACTAAAATGTAGAACGTCAAGTTAGAATGGAATTAGATCATACCTTACGCACGATAAGAATAACAAGAAAATGAAGCTTTTTCCTAAAACAATTTGTAGGCTCCCTCTCATTAGATGTAGTGCACTTCACACTCATGAAAAAGACTCTACTTAGTGCGGCTTTTTAGATATTCTAGGACTATTAAACCTAGTGCTCTGATACCAAGTTTGTCACACCCCGAGCTACCCTCGAGACGTGGACACGGGACCTTGGATCACAAGTGACCCCAAGCTAACCCTGCAGGCATAATCATGAGCATACTAAAGATAAAATGAGAATAAGACTGTTGCGGAAGCTAATAATAAGTAAATCTGAAATGATGGGGAATACCCATATACTAAGCTAAATATCAAATTTCAAAGTTTAATACTGAAGAAACATTAAACTCAAATACTAAGGTGAATCTAACTATGTCTAAATATAACCTCTAACTGACTAAAAGTGTTGGGACATGCCCCAATTATGTCTAGCAAAACTGAAACTAAAAGACTAAAATAATGAAAGATAACATGATTATTGTCCTTGAAGAATGTGGATTCACCACTGATGTTGCTAAACTGATGATCGGGAACCGATCTAAGCTAGATCTGGATGCTGAATACCTGAACCTACATCAGGAGAAGATGTAGCGTAGAGTATGCGTCAGTACTTGAAAGGTATTGAGCATGCAGGAAAAAGTAAAGATGAAATAAACATATAACTGAACAAGCAATAAAGCAAGAGCATAATATGAACATGATATAGATACTGAGCTAACTGAATGCAATAACCAAATTATAACATACTGAGACTGAATACTGAACTGTGCTTAAATGTGGTCAATGCAATGGAATCTGACTGAACTGTGGGAGCTACTAATAACCGATAATAATACCACATGAGCTAAATGTGGAGTCCGATGTATACGCCCCATCGAGATGACCCAATACACCCAGTCAAAGGTATAAAGGCATGCTGGCGTGGCCACTAAATGATGCCCACAGAGGGGTCTTGCAACCTACGTGGCTCGTAGTTCTGGGACTATTCGGGTACGATGAACCCTAGTCCAACTCGGTATTATTCTACTTCCAATGGATTAAGTGATTAATATATTATGACTGAATTTATGTGATTCATCGGATAGCTCAAAATGACATGCGAACTGAGAATGCACATTAATAAACTAATAATGACATATTCATATACCGAGGCATGTATATCTGTAATAGCTGAAATATCTAGCCTAGCATGGGTAATTCAAAAACTAAAGAACTACATAGCTAGGGTTCTGTAATTCATGCAATAAACTGAGTGATAACATAATAATTTGATTTGGATCATTCTAACAGATAAAACCCAACAATTCTAACATTCAAGAAACTCTAGGTCTAGATGATATTGAGTGAATCAGGAATATTACTGAAAACTAGGGACCTAATGGGCGAAAGTAACCCACAAGTGAAATCCTACATACCTAGTGACGAATTCCACAGAGAAATCCTTTGATTTCAGGGTTGGAACTGGAGGAAACTTGTTGTGTTCTTAAACTAGGGTTGGTCACCTCTTTCTCTTCTTACGCTTCTAATTTTCTAAGTTTTGATTAATGATTTTAACTAAGGTAATTTCTAGTTATATTTCTACGCTTAAACTGACTAAAACGTCATAATTTAGGGTCTAAATGACGTAGTTTAGGGGCCAAACAAACAAGGAAAAGACCAGAAGACCCCTGACTTAAAAGTTGTCGGAGTCACTGACGGAGCTGACTGATGGTCCGTGAGTCGACTGACGGTCCGTACTGGTCAACCGTCGTTCGCAACTGAGGAGTAAAAGTTGACTCGCCCATCCACGGAGCTGACTGATGGGCCATGAATCGACTGACGGTCCGTACTGGTCGACTGTCGTTCGCGACTGAAGACTGAAAGTTGACTGGCCCATCGATGGAGCTGACTGACGGTCCATACAGGTCAACCATTGTTCGTGAATGAAGACTGAAAGTTGACTAGATCATCGACGCAGCTGACTGACAGGCCATCAGTGGACTGACGGTCAGTAGTTTGCTTCCGTCGGTGACACTTGCAACTTCTGAAAATTTGGAAATTTTTTCCTTTCTCAAATTTGCGGTGTTACATTGCCGAGTAGTCTTGAGTAGTGACATTTCAAACTTGTTTAAATTAGTTTCAAATAGAGAGAGAAATTTATTCAGAAAGTGAGGAAAAAATTACTTAAAGAGAAAACACTACAAAAGGGTTTAGTGAGTGATTTTAGCAAGATTTTGAGAGAGATTTTGTAAGAGAGAAAATTATCAATTGAATTTCATCTATAATTCTCATTTTGTACCCAACTATAGGAGTGATAATTAATTTTGATCTTCTTATTTTTGAGATGAGTGGCTAAAACCCTTTACTTGGGGTTTTGAGATGAAGCCAATTGTTGAATTTACTTAGTGGGTGTTTGTTAATTGCAAATAATGGTGCTAATTTGAAGTGGGTCTAAGTTGTTATTGTGTTTCGAGATTGAATTGTGTTAATTCGTGTATCAATTTCAATGTTGTGAACTTGCTCGAAAGAGAGGTGTGGAACCAAGGTGGCAATCTTAGTGTCCTTAGTAGTGGGTTTCCTTAGTTTCAGCTCGAGAGAGTGAAACAAGTGACCCATCCTTTGTATCCAACCCGAGAGAGTGGATTTGATGAGGGCAAATAGTTGGGACTCGTTCAATCGGTGTTGAAGTTCGAGAGAATTCAACATAGAAAAGGTAATTGTTCGAGAGAAAGTTACTTTATATATGGTTCGACCTACCCACAACAAATTATCCCATTTTGAGCAGTAATGTTTACCCATTTCATTGAGATTCAATAATTGGCTGATCAATTCCACAAGGTTTACTCTAATATTTGATTGTCTATGTTGAAGTGTAAGTTTATAATAGTAGTTAAACCCGGAATTTGAGATTTGAATATTAAATGTGCAAGAATTATTTGATTGAAGAGATTGTCATTGTACTTTTATTATTTTCGAAGGAAGCACTACTCCCTGTGGAATCAACCCCAACTAGCGTAGTTGGGTTATTATACTGAAGAACTATCATTGGAATTTAGAATTGGATGAAATGCCTCTTAATACGTTAATCAATAGACCATAAGAGAAAACCATGGAATGCGGTGTCATAAAGCCCCACACCGTAAATAGGTGGTCTACTTGCCTGAGGTAAGACCGGTATATTTAGCTTAGGTGGATCCACTAGCTAGGACCTATGTGGGCACATAGTTATGGGATAAGAAAGATGTTCAATGAAATCCGGCTTAACGTATGGAGAACTTCCATCTTACCCTATCCTCTCGGTGCTTAGCCTACATTCCCATAGAGTAGTTTCATTTCCATTACATTATTGTACTTGAGAGGGCAACCAACATTAGGCGTACCTGCCCAAGATACATTACACATGAAAGGGCCACCAACTTTAGGTCTACCGCTTCAAGGTACATTATAAGGATAACTCATTGACTATCCTTGAAAGGGCCATCACCATTAGGTCTACCGCTTCAAGGTTCATCATTTCAAACAAGAAAGGGCCACCAACATTACGTCTACCGATCCAAGGTTTAAACATCACATTAGTTCCTAGACTCATCATGAAGGGCCACCAACAATAGGTCTACCGAACCAAGGTTTAGCCTAGAATACTTCATCATTCATTCATTCATGAAAGGCTACCAACATTAGGTCTACCGATTCAAGACATTAAATCAAGATACATTCATTATACAAGAAAAAGATGCCTAAGCCTACCAATTCAAGATATACAATACATAGAAGAAACCCTTCGCATTCCATCATCATTATTCATGAGTGTTAATTTAGAATATTGTGACATTTTTTTTCTTACGGCCTGCTCAAATCGATTATTCTTTATGTAACAAAATGGTTGATTCCATCGATTATAATCGAAACTCACAAGAGGTTTTTGAAACCAGAAAAGGTCTTGATTTTCTTTTTTTTATCAAGTAGTTGCAATTTAAAATTTTCTAGATTCCCCATGTTATTATTATTCAGATAAGAATCGTGATAATCATAAATTGGCCTATTACTAGCATTAATATTGTTACAGTCTGTCTCTGTAAGGTGAGAGTTGAATTTATCCTTTATTTCGTCCTTTCCATTCACTCGGATTTCTTCCGTTTCATCGATTTTGTCCGGATCCCACCCTTCTTCCGAAAAAAGGGAAGGAGAAGGATAAGGATCTTCTTCAGTGGATCCCTCTTGTTCCTGTATAGTCCCCTTCATTTCGGTAGCAGTTGCTATTTCTACATTTCTTTCTTCCTTACGTTCCTCCCTTTCTTCAGTTTTTGAGGCTTCTTTCAGTTTCTTAGTGAGAATGGGTGAGGGTATTCTGCCTAAATAGTAGACACATGTAATAAATAAGAGAATACTAAAGATCCAAGCCATAGAATTTCTCAATTCTAATACAAGGTACTTATTAGATCGAATGTACTTATTCAATCTAATAGAATGATTTTGCCGTATCCCGACTAATAGTAATCCAAGCCATTTCATGAATCAAATGTGACCAATTAACCGACCAACAAAACCACTTGTTACAAATAAGATCTTGTTGTTGCATCAAAAGAGATAAATGTTGACTAATCTGGCTAACATTTAACTTGGTAAAATGAACTGGTTGAATAATTGAAAAATGAGATTATTCAGGAATACACATTGAATGTTGAGATTGCGCATTGACATTCTGGTAGTAGATCCATAATAAAAAAAGTGTTTGTGATTGTTCCAGAAGAAATGAAACAAAAGATATGGTAGAGCTAGGATAGTTATTCTATGAGGTCTACCGAATGCTAGATGCAGAGGTGCATAATAGATCGATATGAACATCTTGAGTCGTCCCGTAATAAAACTAGTTGTTACTGATACCTTCTTCTCAGTTCCTTCTACCATAACCAGAGCTCGGAGAAGGAATAGATAAAAGGACCCTATGGAGAATGTGGTTAGAAATCCATAATAGAGTCCGACCACAACAACCGAATTGATAATCTTCATGCATAAGGATACAAGATTACCTAGTAGAAAAGATTGAAAACTCATCACAAACCTCCCTTATTTCTTTTCTATTGCAGTTTCTGGATTATTATATAATGATTTTTGAACTTTCCATATATAGAAAATATAGAAAAGAAATAGAAAGAGATACACTAGAAACGACATATGTTATGTCAATAACACCAAAGGGATATTAAATGCATTGAATTGAGATATGGATGGAATATAATGAAATAGAGCCACTTTGAGGTTCCCTCTGAAATGAGGCATGTAAGGGAGCCACTACGAAGAAGTTTTGGGAGTTACGAAGGAAGCTTTGAGCTCATATTGGTCATGGGTTGGGAACGTTAATTGACCTATATGGGATCGAATCTCCTGTTGTTCCTCAGCAGCTCAGTGGTAGAGCGGTCGGTTGTTAATCGATTGGTCGGAGGTTCGAATCCTACTTGGGGAGATTTGATTGATTCTGAATTCTTTAATTAAGAATAAAGGGGCTCGCTTTGCCCGTTAAAATTAGGTAACCCGTTCCCTGTCTTTGTTTCTATTGCATTCTATCTCATTGTATCACATTCTGTTCTGCGAGATTAGAAAATCAACATCAATACCTCGGTCTAGGTCCGAGATAATCCTTTGTTCCATAGCCCTGGGGCTGTTTACAACTAGCTAATTTAGAAGTCTCAGATGTACTAGCACTGCATCTTTGATGCACTCATCGATTCTCCCGAGAGTTCACATTTGCCGCGAGTAAAGATATTAATGGTGAGGAAGGCTTTTTTGTTATGCTACTAATACTTGCTCTGCAATTCTGCCCAAGCCAGGCTAAGGAAGAGTTACAGGGAGTAAAACAAAAAAATACGCCAATCGGGAATACTATGTGTAATTATTCCCCCATTCACGATAAATAAAAATATAAAAAGAAAAGTCATTCCATTTCGACAAAAGACCCACACCCAAGTTCCATAGCTTTTGGTTCGCTATCCCGATCATAATTTTCCTACCCCTAGAGGGAAAGGTACTTCCCTTTTGGGCCGGTTGTGGGCGAAGAGGGATTCGAACCCTCGACACCGTGGTTCGTAGCCACGTGCTATAATCCTCTGAGCTACAGGCCCCATCCCGTCTCCACTGGATCTGTTCCGGGGAGTACCCTCAAAAAAGGAACCTTTCCTCTCCCCAACCATTTTGGCTTAAGAGGATGTGAAAGCACATTTATCTCTATAAGTTTATAAGAAGGGTGGGTTCCGATGTGTGAAGTGGGAGAGAAGGGATGTCAAAATTGGGGTTTTGAATAAAACGACCTTTTTCTTTTTCATTTTTTTCGTTTTCATATTGAAAAAGTAATAAGAATGAGAGGTGTTAAGCTTTTTATCATCCTGGCGTCGAGCTATTTTTTCGCAGGACCTCCCCTAGAGTATCGTCACCGCAGTAGAGTTTAACTACCAACATCGGGATGGATTGGTGTGGTTCCTCTACACCTAGGACACCAAAATATCGAACCATGAACGAAGAAAGACATGATAGAAAATCATATTGGCTAGTGATTGTGAGGCCCCAATTCTTGACTGGAGGAGACACCAAAGGCCTCTGCCCTTCCATCCCTTGGATAGATAGAGAGGGTTGGCAGAGCTTTTGGTTTTTTCATGTTGTCAACGAGTTGAACAATGGTTTTTTCGTGTTGTCAAAGATTTGAACAATGAAAATATATGGCGAGTGCCTGATCGAATTGATCAGGTCATGTAGGAACAAGGTTCAAGTCCACCGGTCTGTTAGGATGCCTCGGCTGCATACATCACTGCACTTCAACTTCACACCTATCGTAATGATAAATGGCTCGTCTCACCGTGACCTTCTCTTGAATTCTCAAACACACTTCTGTCGCTCCATCCCCACAGGGGCAGAGAATCCGTGGTTGTCTCGGCTGTGCTACTGGAAGCTCTTGGGAAATCAGAATAGGACAACACTCAACTTGGGTGGGCATACTACTTAGATGCTTTCAACAGTTATCCGCTCCACACGTGGCTATCCAGTGTTTATCGTGGGTACGATAACTGGTACACCAGAGATGCGTCCTTCCCGGTCCTCTCGTACTAGGGAAAGGTCCTCTCAATGCTATAATGCCCACACCAGATATGGACTGAACTGTCTCACGACGTTGTGAACCCAGCTCACGTACCACTTTAATGGGCGAACAACCCAACCCTTGGAACATACTATAGCCCCAGGTGGCGAAGGTCAGACATCGAGGTGCTAAACATTCCCGTCGATGTAAGCTCTTGGGGAAGATCAGCCTGTTATCCCTAGAGTAACTTTTATCCATTGAGCAACGACCCTTCCACTCGGCACTGTCGGATCACAAAGGTCGACTTTCATCCTTGCTCGACGGGTAGGTCTTGCATTCAAGCTCCCTTCTGCCTTTGCACTCGAGGGCCAATCTCCATCAGGCCCGAGGAAACCTTTGCACGCCTTCATTACCTTTTGGGAGACCTATGCCCCATAGAAACTATCTACCTGAGACTGTCCCTTGTACCATAGGTCCTAACACAAGGTTTGAATTCTGGCCCTTCTAGAGTGGTATCTCACTGATGGCTCTGGCCCCCCGGAAAGAGGCTTTCTTCGCCTTCCACCTAAGCAACGCAGGAAAGGCCCAAAGCCAATCCCAGGGAACAGTGAAGCTTCAAAGGGTCTTTCTATCCAGGTGC